>CABHPH010094267.1:0-36787 GCA_902168325.1 Peromyscus nudipes | reverse complement strand
TGTGTGTGTGTGTGTGTGTGTGTGTGTGTGTGTGTGTGTGTGTGTGTGTATTTAATGATTCCTTCAAGTCTGTCCAGAATCTTTTCTTGAAGGTTGGAGGAGTCTGTCACTGGACAAGCGTTCTATATTCAACAGACACATTCATGCTGAGTATGAGTAAATTGAGTTTGAGTCATTGAAAAAAAATCTGCCTGTGAAACACACCATTTCTGCTGGGGTAGGCAATGTTCACCAAAAATAAGCAAGTTAATTAAATGGCAAACAGGCATCCCCACATCAGGGAGGTTCCACAAACAAGGCAATGTTCTCTTTTCAAAGATCAGAGTTATGAACAGTAACAATTATCCCACTAAATATTATTCATTCAAATAAGGAAAACTAAAGAACTGAAAACACAAAGGACTAGCAAAACTTAACCAGATGTTCCTCATAGTATTTTTTTATTCTTTTTTTTTTCAGTCCCCAAGCAATGTGGGAAGAAATGAATGTTCTGAGTTTTAAAATGCTGCCTTTAAGTTTTCATTTTATTGTTAAACTTTGATATAAAAATCACAAAGCATGGGGAGTCTTGTGGTCTCTGGTATTTTCTTCTGGAATGGCACATTCTCTGCATTCTTTAGAATTCAGTGTGTGGCACACTAAGTCAGAGGGATGAAATCTCTGTTGAAAAGGTAAAATTAAAGAAGTACTACTATAATGTTTCTTAAAATATTTGGTATTCAAGCCAATTTATTATGTACAGATTTTCCTGGTTAATAAATAATTACATGGAGAGTCTAGGTAGATGATTTAGGTGTTTTAGTACATTATTTCCAAATACCACCTGAAAATACAAAACAGGAGAAAAAGATTAAAAAAAGAAAAAAACCAAGACACCCATTGCACTCATATAATTGATGCCAGTGCCTTCCAATATGTAAATCTAAAACATACACCCCAGAAGGTAAAAAGTTAAATTCACTTTAAAAACTTAGTCTGGCATACTGTATGCGATAAGCAAGCAAACAGTTTAAAGAAATAGCAGAGGTCAGTAGAAGATACTGGGAAGTGATGCTCAAAAATTCCAGAATCATCCCAGCCCACCAGATGAATTTTTTTCCATTATTTAATCTTTCTTCAACAAGAGTTTTGTTTGTCGGGATGTAAAAGTAAGAAGTTATAGAAATCAGGCTGTGAAGATGGCTAAGAGCATGACACACAATACCCTCCTCTGGCATCTGCATGCATATAGGTGTGCTCACTGACATGCAACTGTATGCACACACAGACACACAGATACACACACACACAGACAGACAGACACACACACACACACACACACAAATACATTTTGTAAACAAGTTGCAGAAATCACTTAATATAATGCCCTCCACACAGTAATGACTCTTTGATGATTTCCTTTAAATAAGTCTTCTACAGGTGGGGGAGCATTGACGTCAAAGGAAAGCTGTGGGGGCTCTCCAGCATAGATGTTTTTAGTAGTTCACACAGTGTGCTCAGTTCTGTTTTAAGTAAGTTCATCTATATGCTGCATTTTTACCATACTTTTCAAATGCCAGATGTTTAGCTTCCAATTCTAAAACATGAATTTGACATCAGCCAAGAAGTCAATTGCCTGCCACCGTGAACACAAAAATCGAACACTTCTTGTATAAATATTACTGTGTAGCATATAAGCTTCCAACCAACTATCTTTCTCCTACAGCTTTTGCTCCAGCTGGCTTCTTCTGCTCCTGCTCTTCACATATATTATCTAGCAGAGTACTTCTTAATTTCTTGGTGGAACTAAATATCTTGAAATAGAGAATCACATCAAAATTTATATAATCAGGGCTGGAGAGATGAATCCATCTGTGGAGGGCTTCCCTTGAAAGAATTAGAAACTGGGTTTGATCCCCAGAACCCATGTAAAAATGTCAGGTATGGCGACAAGTGCTTGTAATCCCAGCACTGGGGAGGCAGACACAAGCCAGTCCCTGAGGATCAATGGTAGCTGGCCTTACCTATGAGGTGAGTGAGATTCAGGGAAGAGAGTGACACTGTCTCAAAAGATAAAGGGGGGAGTTGGTTCAGGGCTAAGAGTACTTACTTATGTTACAGAAGACCCAGGTTCAGTTCTCAGGAAACACATGATAGCTCACAACCATCTGTAACTCCAGTTCCAGGGAATCTGACACTGTCTTCCGGCCTAGGCAAGCATGAACATGGTACATGTAGACAAATATACACATAAAATAAAAATAAATAAATATTTAAAAAATAAATAAAAGTACCAAATAGAGACATTGTTACTTCATTATAAGGTAACTCCTTTTAAACACTGTGTGTGTGTGTGTGTGTGTGGTGTTTTATGAAGCTTCTGTAGTAGTAGGTCCCTCCCAGTTCTTCCTGTCTACCCTGCCTTCCCATTCCACGCCCCATTTAACCCTTCCTGAACCATTATTTCTCTTTCCCTCTTTATACTATTGTGTTCTAGTTCCCCTACCACCTCATGTCCTTACTTACCAGTTTCCTGACCCATGGAGTATTACAAATAAGACACACATATCTAAATATTAAAACCTAGAATCCACAAATGAGAGAAAAATGCAATACTTGCTTTTCTGGGCCTGGGTTACCTCACTCAGAATGGTTGTTGTTTTCAGCTCTGTCTCTTAAAGTTGTTAGCCTAGCCAGTGGAGTCCCAAAGACTCCCAAACACTATAAACCATTGCCATTTTGAGCTTATTGATAAAGAAAGCATATTCTCAAGTCATAGAACATAAGGAAATCAAGCTGGTACTGACCTGGAGGCTTCATCCCTACTGGCTAGCTTTTGTAGTACTAGTTGCTATATACGTGCTACCAGAGGAGAAAAGTAATGTTTTATCACAGCAATACAAAGCAATCTGAGACATAAGTTGGTACCAGAAGTGGGATATTACATACTCAATTATGCTTTTGTGGGGAGAATTGTGGAAGGAGTTTAGACCTTTGGGCATGAAAAGACATTGAGAGCTCAAATCTTAATGAGCTAGTCTGTGGAAAATTTTAAGAAAATGTTGAGAGTAATGCAGAAAATGGAGACTTGGGTTGTGAAGCTTCAGAGAGAAATTTAAGGCTACCTCATGAACTCATTCAGGCCTATTTTTGTAGTACTTTGAATTAAGAATCTGTAGTTTCTGCTTAACTAGAACTGAGTAGTCAACTGTGATTAGTAAGAGACCAATACCACTAAAATGAAGCCTTTACCTTATTAAGGTAGTCAATGCTGTCTAGCTGGGGATGAAAAGTCAACTGTGATGCATAAGAGACCAACACTGTTGATAATACTTATCTTCTGAGAGTATTTACTCAGGGTCAGCACACAAAAGCTGTGGTTCAGAGGTAACCAAGGCTGTATCTCATGCTGGCAGCTGAACTTGGTAATGTATAATAACCTTGCAAGTGGTATTGGTTTTGAAAGCATAATGGGGCCATGGAGAAGAACTAATGCTTGGTCACTGTGAGATACCAGGAGAGGCCATTGGTGAAGATGGAGCCTCAGTTTTGGTGGTGATTCCAGGATTGGCGAGATGTTGGAGAGAGTCTTAGGCTTAGCTCTCTGTGGCAGGGTCAAAGTCCCTGAAGAGACGCCACAAGGCCATTAGTGAAGGTGCAGCCTATGTAGACTCCAGTGAATTATAAATGTCAGGACTGTGGATTGACCACCAAGGACAGTGGCAGCTCCATTATGGAGTGGAACTAGCCTGTGTCTATAAGATATAGGCTGCGGAAGGCAGAGTCAGAAGGGTGGATCTGTCCAGGCTCTTTAAGGGCAGAGGATTGTGAATGAGTGCCAGATTTTAAGCACTGAATTTCTTATACTGCTGAGTTTGGGGTTAATTCAATTTTGACTATGTCCAGGTTCTAATCTCTTAGAATAAGAAGTATGTACTAGGTTTTATATTGTGATACTGATGATACCATGAGACCTTGGGGCTAATTGATAAATGAAGGGATATTGGCTTAATAGTGATGTGTTTGTGTGTCAAGTTGACAAGAGTCTTCTTTGCTGGTGGTGGTGTTTGTATGTTTTGGTCAACTTGACATAAACTAGATCACCTGAGATGAAGGAACATCAACTAACAAAAGGCTTCAATCGGATTGGCCTGTAGGAAAGTTTATGGAACAGTATCTTGATTGATTATTTATATGGGAGAGTCCAGCCACCTAGGGGTGGCTATACTCCTGTGAAGGTGGTCCTGGTCTGTGTAAAAAGTAGGCTAAGCAAACCAAGGAGAGCAAGCCAGTAAGCAGCATTCCTCCATGGCCTCTGCTTTAGTTCCTGCCTCCAAATTCCTGTATTATATATGGTAAATTATAATTCTGATTCCAGTTTATATCATTGCTATATCTCACTACAGAAATACAAAAATAAATTGTATGTATGTATGTTTGTTCTGCAATCCAGAACCCCAGGTATGAACCCCAGAATCTGTCTACCTATCTGTCTATCAGCCACCTCATCCATTCTACCACTCCAAGACAGTATAGAGTCCTCTGACCCGGCACCTCAGAAGGGGACTCTCAGAGCCACTCTGCTACCCCGGTTACCAATATGATAAAGGAAAGCATGGTATCCTGATACACTGACCCCAGATAGGGATACCTAGCCTGGTCTCCATTCCACTCACCTACACTCCAGTATAATGTGGCATCCTGTCCTCTACCCAAATGGAACACTACCTTCTCTCTCTGTGACCTTACTTGCCACCCAAGGACCACCTGTAGAACCTGGAATCCCCCACCCCAGACTTCTGAAGGCCAGAATCAAGGCCTACAGACTGAACACCAAGCACCATTTTGCTAGTCCACTACCTGACAAGTTAGGGAAACAACCAAGATATACCACTCACTCAACAAAGGCAATATCAGATACCCATACAAAGAAATACAACCAGTATCCTAACTCCAGATCTCTAGGTGTCACCAAAGACACAAACAACATAAATAATTAGGAAAATATGTCTCCTCCAGAAATTACCATGCCCTCTAAGAAAAGACATTAGCTGCTGCATAAGACAAGGATTTCACAACATCAATTATGAACGTATTCAAGAAACTTAGAGAAAATATGAATAAATGCCCCAATGAGTACTATGAAAACACGAAAACAGTTTAAAAAATAATGAAAATAATTACAGATATTAAAATGGAATGTAATGAAGAGTTTGACTATCTGAAGAAAAGCAAAGCTGAACAAAACTTGAAATAAAAAAAGTCGGGGAAAAAACACTCAGAGGAAAACTTCATCAATAGATTAAATCAAGTAAAACAAAGAATATAGGGTCTTGAAGACAAGGTAGGGGAAATGGATCAATTAAAGAAAATGTTAAATCTAAAAACCAAATGCAGAGCATGCAAGAATTGTGATACACTATAAAAGAACAAATTATATGAAATAGGTATAGAAGAAGGAGGAAAAAGTCAAGTGAAAGGCACAGAAAATATTTTGAACAAAATAATATAAAAAAATCAAATCTAAAGAGAAAGAAGATTATTGGCGTCTCAAAGGCACACAGCCCACCAAATAGACAGGACTAAAAGTATTCTCTTACATCATAGGATAGTCAAAACGCTGGATGTAATAAACAAAGGAAGGACATTGAAAACATCAAAGGAAAAATAAAAATATAAAATGCCTGACAAAAGAAACTTAAAGGAGGAAGGAATTATTTTGGCTCAGGCTTTGAAGGGTGATTGTCCACCACAGCATAGAATGTGTGCTGTAAGGAACTGGAAGTGGCTGCTGACACTGCATTCATAATGTTAGCTGGGAAGCAGAGAAAGAGAGATGATTGATGTTGCTCAGCTCACTGTCTCATCAGTCTGAGATCCCAGCCCATAGCATGGTGCCACCCGCATTCAGAGTGAGCATTCCTTCCTCAGTGAAACATCGCAGAAAACACACACCCCAGATATATGTATCCAGTGAGACTCAAATCCATTCAGATTAACAGGGATGATAAGCTGCCGCATCCAAATAACATGATGAGGTACATAAAAGAATGCTAGTCACCAGGGAAAACAGGTAACAACTTCAGCAAGATACCACTGCATACCCACTAGAATGCTAAAATTAAAAACTTTCAGTACCCAATGTAAGCAAGGATATGCAGTTACTGGAATTCTTATAAATTGTTGGTTAACAGTTAAACCAATATAAAGAATTTGGTAATTTAATAGGTAGTATCCCAAAAGTCTCAATATGTACATACCCTATAACATCGCAATCCCACTATGAAGGTAATTTCCAAAGGAAATCCTTGCATAGATATCTCAAGGAACATACAAAGGGGTTTTATAGCAGCATTATTCATGAGTCAAAAACTGGAAGCAAGCCCAAATCCCAGCAATAGTAAAATGGATAGATAAGCTGTGAACTCTCCAGAACAACAAAAAACATCACAGATAGAGAATGAAAAACTGCTACTCGTGACAGCATGGATGAATTTTTTAGGCCATAAGAAAGAATCCAGGCACAGAAATACACATGTGTTTTATTGCATTATATGAATTTCAAATCAGGCCAAACTGTACTCACAGAACAAAAGGATAGAAATTGGGCACTCCTTTGGATTATCAGGTTTCTGTCCTGCTGGTAGATTTTATATTTCTTGGTGTGAAAAGGGGATACTCACTGATCTCTTTATTCACATCATATATATATTTATTAAAATTATATTTAAATAAAAAGTTAGAAAGAGCACAAACTTTTTTTCTGAAAAGATTTGACAGCTATAAAACTTTGTATGAACATCTTCTAATTTTATTGCTTTCAAGTCCAGGGATAAATTAAAAGTAGAATTATCAATCATTTAGATAAAACTCTTATTGAGTAGGAAAATATTCATGGTTAAAAGAACAAACTAAATTTGCCCAGTCTAAGCAACTTCAATTTCCAAACTCCACTAGAATGTTCCACATCAAAGACGGAAGAAAATCCTAGTAACATAACCATGGGTTAGGGGAACATGCGTCAAGGATAGGAGATTGGCTCAGGACAAGGAAAAAAATAAAAAGGAAATAATAAATTTTACTCTCTGGATAAAATGGAAAAGAATCTAGGTTCATATAGAATGCTATGAAATCCAGCATGTTATAAATAATCCTTACTGGGTAAGCGATTGGCTCAAATGGTTCTTTTGACTAAACTTTGACCAAAGATTGAACTCTGTCCTAATTTTTCATCATCTTTTCATTGGAAATCTTTCTGAAGTCATCTCTTTTAGTCATTTATTCATTTGTGTTTCACAACACTTAGTGGAAACTGTTTAAATATACAGACATTATACTGACCAGTGTTTTAGTGATAAGCAAGCCGTGACCTTGCTTGTTGTAGTAGCGACATCAGCAACACAAATATGCAAGCCAAGTGGACACTGTAAAATCTCCAGTTACAGAAATTGATATGGAATAGCACAGAAATGGTATAAGAGATCAATTTCATGACGTATGGGTGCTAATATAGAAAATGTTTAGAAAGCCCTCCCCCCACTTCAGGTGGAGAAAAGCCAGAAGACCTCCAGGATGAGACTGGTCCACTTGCTTCCTTCAGTGTGTGCTGAAGTTAAGATCTGTGACAAATAAATGTTTTCATATTACCTGGACAGTCCCTGCAAATGATGTGGCTGCAAAAATCCTTGGTGTGTTCATTAAAATTTGAAAATGGACTTGTATGGAAGACTGGGTGGTGAGGATGGGAGAGAGACAGAGAAGGGTGAAGGTGGCAGTAATTAGAATGCATTGTCCACATGTGCAAAATTGTCACGGAATAAATTTAATTAATTAAAGAGAGATGACAAAGCAAGAGTTTGCAGAGGAAATTTTCTTTGAAATTCACAAGATTTTATGCCCCCTACTTCTTCCTCCTCCTTCCCTACCTCTTCCTCCTCCTTCTTTTTTTAAGATTATATTGCAAACCATACACAGCACATAACTGTGCTGTCGAAGAGTCAGTTTTAAATGCAAATCTCTGAAAAGCTCGGTGGTGAGTACAAACATTTGACAACCTTCACTGTGTGTACTGGATTTATACCTATATAAGCCAACGAAATCACCTTGGGGGGAAAAAAACATGTTGAAGAAACAAAGATATGAGGCCAAGAATTCATCAGCTCAGATATCAGAAGATTTGGTAGAGGAAAAGTAGCTAAGGCACAGAAATCAAGAGGACACAATCATTATGTGAAAGAAAAGGAACAAAAAGAAGGCACAGGAGAGTAGGGGACCTACAGGAATTTATATTTCAAGATAACTGGAAGAACCCACTGAGAAACATAAAAAGACGTATACATGTGTGGTGATCCAGCTAGCAGAGGGTGGGGCACAGAAAGTTGACCTCAGTGGCTGGAAATGTAAATAAAACAGAACTTGAGACAGCACAATGATTAGTTGTGAGTGAGAATGAGAAAATGATGGGTGGTTTGAAAAATGAAAAGGAGGTCCGAAATTCTCATTTTTAAAGAGGCAACATGATCCTGTGGGAAGAAAACAGAAAGCTCAGCGAGCAGGCGATGATCTCAAAGCTTTAGATTTGCGATCACTTGCCCACAAACTTTTGTAAGTTTAGTCATACTACGATAGCCTATGAAAACCATTGTTCTTGGCTTCCATGATGCAATTTTTAAATTAGCTGTGTTTTAAAATGCACGTGTCCTGAAGAAAACAAAGGAAAAGAACAGAGCTAACGAATATTTCAGTACCCGAAATGTGAATATGGGATATTTCAAAGTGGTAGAAATCGGAGCTTAGTGGGGGATGGAAAGGTGTGGAAATGGTCCGCGTTAACGTCTGTCACTCATTCTCTCCTTATTTCTAATTCTTGATTTGGAATCTTCTACACTGTAAGGAAACTTCTGCCCAAGGACAGGAGGTCCTCCCCTTGTGACGGGCGGAAGGACCCCTGCCTCTTAAGTTCCATCTTTTGTCCTTGTCACTAGGGCTCCTGTCGTCACACCAGCGGCAGTTACATCCCAGCAAAATATGACTATCCTAGAGAAGACCCTCTCTCATTGAGATGTTTACATACACGTCAGTACTTGCCATGGGTGGCTCTAAATATGTCCAGTTCCCTTTGTGCTTATCCCATGACATTTTTTTTTTTAGCTACAAAATATGGGACTCAAAGAACAACAGAAGCACAGGTCCAGAGATAATGATCCTATGGCAGCTCCTACCTCTGCTACAGAAACTCCTTCTTCCTCCCCTTTCTCCCATCTATGTTTCTGAATTTTCTTTGGATATGGGAAGGCCATCATCACTCATCATTCCCTGTATTTCACCTTCAAGGCTCTCTTCCAGTAGCCTCAAACCTCCATGAGCACCCTAGGCAGTTCTGGAAGGAAGGATACTTTAAAGTGGTCACTTTACTGCAATTTTAAGTACCTGCTGGGGCACCTTAGTGAGTCCCTCCTTCCAGAAACTCAAACCAAAGGCCAAGTAAAGCAAAGGCTGGTGAGAGAGGTAACCACAGAGAAAGAGAAATTCAGACTTGCCTGAAGAGTTAGTTGAAGGAGGAGAACAAGGAGAATCGGAGAGCTGTCAAAAAGATGCCCAGGGCTGTTGAATCCACATATCAGCATTAAGAAGCAGGCTCTTGGCAGCACTGGGCTGCATAGCCAGTCTGGTCATAGAAAGGTCATCTCCTCTCACCATCAGAATGGAGAAACGGCTAAGTCCATGGGGATCTTTCCCCTAATCCATTGCTTCCCCTATGTCAGGCACTTTGGTACCACAGGAATTCCTCCTAACCTTGATGAATTTTCCTAAGGATCAGAGAAACTAGAATGCCTTCCTGAAATTAAGTTCTTACCAAAGTTGTTACATAGGCATGCACTTTCTGCAGCACAAGCTGGAAGATTCTTGACTTCCAGCAGGAAGCTTGTTCCTTTCAGCCAGGCAGAGCAGCCACCACCATGCAAAACAACATCAGTTTTGGGTCCAGCAAAATCTTTTTAATTTTCAACTTCTAATCTTCTGCCGTGTGTTCACAAGGATTCAAAGCTTCACTCCAAGGGGAACCGAGCATGTGTTCATCACAAGACTTCTTCCATCTGGACTTGGACTTCAGTGTTTTCTTTCCCATCTAGGAAATGGCTGAAAGGGCATCACTAAGTACAAAGACCAAAACAATCAGAGTGCTTCGAAAGGAAGTGGAGTGTGGTTTCCATGGTAGCAATTTTACAGCTACAGATGTTTTTAAAGCTACTTCCCCCTCTAACATGAACCAGATATTTGAGTATATCATAAGCTGTTCAATTAAGCTCTAAAAAGCTACCATCTCCACTGGGGGAAAGTCTTTGTTTTAGTTAGACTGGGGTCTTCTGGGGAGTTTCTGCACTGCCTCCAGTCTGTAACAATCTTTCTGAACACTCCTCACTTTATTTTATTAGGCCACACAGATGTCTTTATTCCTGCTTCTCTTTTCTCTCCTTATTTCATTTTTCTCTCTTCTGTAAACATCTAAGAGGCTGGAAAAAACCAGGCTTTCCTTAAATACTGCTTAGGCAGAAATCCAAGGGTTATTTTGTTCCTATTTAAAAGTATTTGGATGCAACAAAAAATTGTTAGGAAACTATATTGAAAGCTCTGACTAAAATGATAAACTTCATTCTCTGTAGTTTTCATTTGTGTTTGATTATTCAGGATAAGAATCTATTGCACAATACACTAATATCTGAGCTGCTTGGGTCTATTTGCTTATTTTATCACATCTTTTTCAAATTTAAAAACTGTGAAATGATTTTATTGTTCCTTTCAATACCATATAATAGAATAGTTTTGTTAATCCCTCTTACTAATCTATATGGAGGCTATCTATAGCATATTATAGTCTCCCAAATGAGTGACAATGAGGAGGTATTAGCATTTCATTTCATAATAATATAATAATATGTCACAATACCCAAGACTACATAAAGGCACATGGCACTTCAAAAAGAAAATTAGTTTCAAATGTGATAATTTAAGACATTTGTGTCTTTTTTACCCATTCAATTATCCCTTCATTTTCTGTTCAACTAGAAGAAGGAATATTGAGCTGTTGGAGACTTTCTGAGTAGACCCTGCATCCCAGGCATGAGGTCCACGTGGGCTCTCACCACAGACTTCCTATGGCCTGACTGGGGATTTTGCTCCACTCAAGTACTGTCAGCCATCAGGCTCCTTGTGGCACAAGGCTTTTCAAAACCAATTGATTTTGAACAGCCAAATTGCTAGTTGAAAGGAAAAGTAGATGAGCTATATGCTGGCTAGGTTTTATTACATTTATAACACACATTTTCTTTATTCTAGAAAGTGCTCAACAAGCCAATTTACTTGTTGCAGTTTTATTGGCCAGTCTATGAAATGTTAGCTGTTCTTTTCCTACGACGTACTGAGGACAAGGCTGGCGCTGACTCCAATACGCAAACATGAGAACTCTGAGAAGGCTATTCTTAATTTAAAAACCATATATACTGACTTCTACTTTCTTCTATTGGTCAGAGCACGGGAAAATGCAGGAAATTCTCCAACATTGTGCAACCAATCTATTGGTAACACAGTCTTATGATTTCTGCCAGCTGGCACCAGCAAGGGAGCTTTACTCACAATGTTAACAAAAGTTTAGTTAAGCTAATGTAAATGAATGAAGACAACAATGTGGTCTTTGGGGAGAAAAGAACAATTGATAAACTTTTACTAAGTAGAGGTCTCTGACTAAATTCCAAAGGAAAAAAAGGGACCTAAAAAGAGGAGCTGTGTCTTCAAGAATTTCTGATATGCTTTAGAAAATGTTACAAATGCAACACTAGCCTCAAAGACTAGTTAGAAATCCTATTATTTTGAGAAATGAGATACTTGATGGATCAACAAACTTTCTCTCATGATTTTTATGAGTCTTAAGACATAATTTATGGAAGTACTTGGAGTAGAATGATCTTTGTGCCTAGGCCTAATGTTTGCACATAAATCTTCATAAGCATGGAATGTGACCTTCCATATGCAGTGTTAAGACTCCACAAACATTACTAGCTCAAAAGTATAAAAGATTACACATTGAATTATCACTAACTGCTTACTAGCAGGTGTGATGCTATACCAAATATTTAACGGCACTGAAACTACATTAGTTATAGTCAATTATGCTTAATATAAGAGGGAATTTTAACATATTTTATGTAACAGTCAAACCTTGAGAGTCCTAGCGTCTATGAAGACCTTTAACTGGTCACACACCAGCCCAAGTATTTATGTAACTTTAAAAAATATAAATGTTTTTGTTAATTCTTTGAGAATTTTATACAATATATTTTAATCATATTCATTTCAATTCCTCTCTTTAACTCCTCCCTTTCACCCTTGAATCCTTAGCCCACCAAATTTATGTCCTTTTTATAATTTAATAACCCATTAACTCAAATTTGGGCTTTCCATATACTTGTGGGTGTGGACCATCCACTAGAGTATACTCAACCTACAAGGAGACACACACTTAAAAAACTGGCTTTCCTTCTCCCAGAAGCCACCAAATGTCCCTAGCTCCTCAGTCAGGGGTGGGGGACTCATGAACTCCTGCTTCATGCTAGAATGTTGACTGTGATGTTCTTGTGCAGGTTTTGTGCAGGCGCCACAGCTGCTGTGAGTTCATATGTGCAGAGGTATTATAAAGTCCAGAAGACACTGCTCTGTCTGGCCTTTCCTGACCCCTAACTCTTACAGTTTTTCTGCCCACACTTCTTCAGTGGTCTCTGAGCCTTGGAGAGGGGATGGGATATAATATCCCATTGGAGGCTGAGCACCTGATAGTCTCTTAATCTCTGCACCATGAATGGTTGTGTATTTCTATATGTACCAACATCTATTGCACAAACAAACTTCTCTGGTGAGATCTGAAATTTTTATTAAATTTCAAGTTGAGAGATACATAATTAGATGACAGTTTTATATTATGTCTATTTAGTAAAATAATAGTAGTAAGTTCACTCCTGTCACCTGTGATCTGCCCAAGCTAGATTTGCAATACCAGGTATGTGTTCCCTCCTGTAGAGCAGACTATAAATCCAATGAAAAACCATATAGTTATTCCTATAGCATTACTAATACTATTGCATCTGTGGGCATATCTTGACATGCTGTTCATTATTGAAGTTCATAGGACTCATAGTGGTTGAGACTGTTGATGACTTCTATGCATTACACCTTCCAGCACTATGACAGTTGACTACAAGAAGAAAGCAGCCTTGTCAGGGCTGACTTTATTTTTCTTTGTCTTACGTTCAATGTTTGTAGCATCTTCAACAACAGGGTCTTACCATCAGGTTCTTGTGGGAAATCAAGAGCAGTGACCATAGCCTGTAATGCTTGGGGGATCTCTGGGACTGCCTTAACCAACAATTTGGGAGGAGGTATTGCACACCTAGCACTGGTGCCTTTTTATTTGGCAACGTATGTCTTCTGGGAGGAGCAATATCCACTGTGTAGAGTGACTCCAATTAAGCTCATACTTATTATGTATAGTATTATATGTATGAAGACTATAATATACACGATTTCCACAGGGCTTTCCAAACATCCTTAGCATCAGTTGTCTCTTTTACTACCACATCCTCTGCCCTATCCTCCCAGCCCTCTCTCCACTTAAACCTCCCCCCTGTTATTCCCTACTCATTTAACCTCTATTCAACTATACCCACTCCTCTAAGATCCTTTTTCCCTCCCCACCAATGGTGGTTTACTGCTTTCCTGAAATCTATAAGTACTCCAAATTAAACACAAAAATCCAAGGATTTAACACTAAGATCCACATATGAGTGAGAACATATGATGTTTGTCTTTTTGAGGGGTTGGGTTACCTCAGTCAGCATAATGTTTTCCAGATCCATTCATTCATCTGATTTTTTATAATTTAATTTTTCCTTACAGCTGACTAAAATTCCATTGTATATATGTACATTTCATTATCCATTCATCAGCTTATGTCTATCAAGGCTGCTTCTGTGTTCTAGCTATTGTGAAAAGAGAAGCTATGAACATGGATGAGCAGCTGTCTCTGCCATAGGAAATGGTCCTTTGGGTATATGCCTAGGAATGGTTTAGAGAAGTCACATGGCAGATCTATGTCTAGTCTGCATGAAGGAGGGGACTTCCATACTGATTTCCATAGTGGCTGCACCAGTTTACACTCCCACCAACAGTTTCCCATTCCACACACCAACATCAGTCTTTCCTGTTTTTTGTTTTCTTTCTTTCTTTTTTTTTTTTTTTTCTTTTTTTTGGTTTTTTCGAGACAGGATTTCTCCGTGTAGCTTTGCGCCTTTCCTGGAACTCACTTGGTAGCCCAGGCTGGCCTCGAACTCACAGAGATCTGCCTGGCTCTGCCTCCCGAGTGCTGGGATTAAAGGCGTGTGCCACCACTGTCTGGCTGTTTTTTGTTTTCTTAAGCCCAGTCATTCTGAATGGTGTAGCGAGAATCTTAAAAAGTCTTATTAACAAAAACAAACCTGGAGCCAGGTATTGGGGTGAATGCTGGAAGATCATAGAAGCAGAACAAGCCACAGCTACCTCACCTTGCCAGTTCCTCAGCTGATACTGTTTCCTCAGACTGGAAGCCTCTGAGTTCTCATCCAAATAGATCTCAGCTGCTCAAAGCCTAAAAGCTTAACCAGCTCTAGTTCCTCATCCTCACACCTTAAATACCTTTCTGCTTTCTGCCATCACTTCCTGGGATTAAAGGCGTGTGTCACCATACCTGGCTGTTTCCATTTTGGTCTTGAACTCATAGAGATCCAGATGGATCTCTGCCTTCGGAAATCTAGGATTAAAAGTGTGTGTGCCACCATTTTCTGGCCTCTATATCTAGTGGCTGTTCTGTTCTCTGACCCCAGATAAGTTTATTAGGGTGCACAATATTTTGGGGAACACAATATCACCACAGAATGGGGTGAATTAAATCAAAGTAGTTTTAATTTGCATTTCTGTATTAGCTAAAGAATGTGAACACTTTTTTAAATGTTTCCTAGCCATTTGGATTTCTTCTAAGGACTCTCAATTCAGTATCACAGCTCACTTTTAATTGAGCTTTTTGTCTCAGTGTTTAGGTTTTTTAGTTCTTTGTATATTCTGTACACTAACACTCTTTCAGACATATAGCTGGTAAAACAATTTTCCCAACTCTGTAGGCTGCCTCTTCAATTGATTAACAGCTCCTTTTTCAGTAAAGTAAGCTTTTGATTTCATTAAGTCTCACTTGTTGATTGTTGGTTCTACTTCCTTGGTGACCAGAGTCCTATTCAGAAAGTCCTTCCCTGACACTACATCCTGAAACATACTTCCTATTCTTTCTTCTAGAAGTTTCAGAGTTTCAGTTCTATCATTTAGACTTTTTCTTAAAATCCATTTGGAATTGACTTGTGTACAGGGTGAAAGAGAAGGATTAAGTTTCATACTTTTAAATGTATTTCCTAACACCATTTATTAAAGATGCTGTCTTTTCTCTAATGTATATTTTTGGCATTTTTGTTAAAATTCAGGTGACTGTTGGTACACAGAGTTACACATGGATCTTTGATTCCATTCCATTGATCAATGTGTCTATTGTTATGCCAGCATCATGCTCTTTTTACTACTGCTATGGCTCTGTAGTGGGACTTTAAATCACATTTGGTCATGCCTCTGGCAATGTTCTAGTGTTTGAGTTTTTTGTTTGTTTGTTTGTGTTTCTCTTTTGGCTATTTGGACTCGGGGTCTTTTATGGTTCCATACAGATTTTAAGACTGGGCTCTCAATTTCTGTGAATAATTGTATTATAATTTTGTTCATGACTGCATTGAATCTACAGATTGCTTTTGGTAGGAAAACTATTTTCACAGTATTAACCTTACCAAACTATGAGCATGGAAGATTTCATCTGCTATCCCCTTGAATTTCTTTCTTTTGTGTCATAACATTTTCATTGGGCAAGTCTTTCTCTTCCTTGATTAGAGGAACTCTGAGAATTTTTTATGCTATTATAAATAGTTTCATTTCCCAATTTCTTTCTTGGTATGTTTGTCATTTGTATATAAAAGGGCTACTGGCTTTTGTGTGTTAGTTTTGTACCTTCTACATTATTGATCATGTTTATTAGATTTGGGAGATTTCTTGTGGAGTCTTTAATATATTTTATGTATAAAATATTATCATCTTCAAATAAGGACACTTGGGACTTCTTCCTTTCATATTTTTATCTCCTCTATATCTTTCTCTTGTCCTGTTGTTCCAGGTAAGACTTTAAGCTGTGTGAACATGAGTGGAGAGAGTGGACAAGATTGTCTTCTTCCTGATTTTAGTTAAAATACTTTTTTTTTTTGGTTTGGAATGCAATTCACATGACTTTGCTAAATATTTTGAGTAAAAAATATTTGAATAAGGAATTAATCTTTACTTATATCAAATGATACTGCTAAAAATTTCAAAACTCAATGCTCAAAAATAAAAAGCAAATAATATGCATATAAATAACACTAAATAGACTGAGTACATTATATATTTATGCATATATATGTAACAATAATAGTTACAGAAAAAGAAACTATGATTTTGAGAAGGATCAAGGAGGCATGGGGGATGGAAGGAGGAAAGAAAGGAGAAAATGATTATTTTTTAATAAAAAAATAAACTAATCTTTACTTCTGTGTAGTACCTAGAGCATCATAAATCCAAATTGAAACCATATGTCCAATTATATGAAAGTATAGGATGTCTTTACTAAAATATACATGAGAAGAAGAAAAGAGAAAAACAAATAAATGTAGTTTTTAATCTATAATAGTCCTCTGATTTGGACTAGAGAGTGAAGTTCTAGAGAATGCAACTTCCAAGTCACTGCAGGGACATTAGAATGTCTAACTGTTCTACTTCCAGTCATTACTTCTGTGTCCAGTCTACTGGAAACTATGTTGATAGACTACTAATTTTATTGAAGAAATGGCCCTGTCATTCCTGCCTACCAATCACAGGGAAACAGGAAGACTTTGCCACTCTCTCTCCAAATCTCAACGAATCTAGAATCTTCAGCCTTTGATTAAGAAGAAAATCTTCTATATAAGTTAAAAGAAATATGGTATCATATTTTAATCACACAATACAACATTTTGCTTTACATTCTTCACAAATTTGAACAAGAATTTCTACTGAACACTTTCTATCCATGGAATAAAATCCAGTGCGAAGAACTGTCACAGTTTCTGCCATCATGGGTAGATTCACCAGTACTCACACTGCTCCACATTCAAATATACCCACTGCCCATTTGTGCCCATAATTCTAACACTATCGTTCCAAGGGAAATTTAATTCTCAATGTCATGCACATCCACGGTTGCTGATCCTCTCCTACTGGTGCCTTGGCCTCATGTCAAGATCAAGCCTGTTTTCCAGGTTCTCTGTTTTGCTTCCTGATCTGGGTCCAGTGATGTTCTCAATGAGATCTTGGTTTGTTTCTCTCTAGCATATTATTTAACATTATTGGTCAACTTGATTCTCTCTCCATCGTTCTGACCTCACCGTCCATGCTACCCACTGTGATGCCCCCTCTCTCAGTTGCCATTCACTGCCTCATCCACTCTTTCTTTATTTCATAACCTTCAGGTCTGGACTCTTCTACAGTCCTAGCTGGTAAATCTCTCTAGGTTCAAGTTATTCATCTTACAGTATAACATTGTTTACTGATATTTTTATTTTCTGTCTAACTATCATAGGATAATTTACAAATAAAAATGTTGTACTGTTGTGTATTGATATGTGATGATTAAATCAAGCTGATTGAGTTTTAAAGTGGTCCTTGAGTGAACAATTTTCATTGGTGTTTTGTGTCTGACAAATCCCACAGTGCTCTACAAATCAGATACTGTTTTGCTGAGTAGTAATCAGAAAAATAAGACAGAAAAATTAAACACTGCTCTTTCTGAATTCAGGTATGTATGTTGTCCATAATAAAGACCAATTTTTTAACCAGAGAGATATTTTTGATAGAATTATCAGGATGTGTTCTAGAAATTCTGATTTTGGAAATTATAGGAGCCACCAGAACGATGTTATAAATGAACTGGCTTTGATAATCACCCCATTCCTCTTTCATGAAGTGCCCCACCCTTGAAATCAAGTCAAAATTATTGTTAAAATTAATGACACAGTCTCACAGATCCATGAGGTGCACTGTCCTCAGGGCATTCCACATATTAGTTATACAAAAAATGGATTGTAGTGTATGTTGTCCTCAATATTTTCCTACTCCATCTTCTTCACCAGACTTCAAATTAGAGTACCCGCTGTTTAAAATCAATAGCCCATTCAGTTTAAGTAGAGGAGGAGGAGGAAGTTTTTTTCTCTCTATCTTAAGGACCAAAACTGTGTTCATGAGGTCACAACCTATGAGCACCTCCATGCTGGCATGGAAGAAAGGAACAGGCCTGTGCCAGGTGCTCTTCTGTAATGGCTGGCAAAGAAAAGAAATCTGCACAATTGCATTGTTGGTATAAAAAAAATCAAATTTTCACTTAAATAGTCTGAATAACATTTTCTACAAAAAGTCAATGCAAGTATTTTCATGATGTGAGAAGATATTTTATCATTGAATTATAACTAGAATGAAGATTCAAAATCATCATTTTCTCTCACACTTCCTCAGAGCTTTGTAGCTCCAAGTCAAGTGTTAAATTTTAAAACTACAAACCAAGATGGATAGAATAATTAAAATTGGGGGCTAGAGAGCTAACTCAAGAGGTTAAGAGCACATGTAAATGATCTGGATTCAGTTCCTAGCACCCACATAGATTCACAACCACCCATAACTTCAGTTCCAGGGGATCCAATGCCCACTTCTGACCTCTGTTGGCACTAGGCACATACATGGTAAACATACATGCATGTAGACAAAACACACACTTAAAAAGTATAAATTATGTTGTTGCTTATATGTTTTATATCAAATGTACCATCAAAATATCCAAAGATTTTAGGGAACTGAGTAAATCTTCAGTCAGATGGACTTAAAACACAGAAGCAAAGCATTTCTATCAATATTGTGCCAAACATGGTACTGACCATATTCTTTCCCATAGTTACACAATGGTTATAAATGAGGTATGAGGATATCTTCTGAATTAATTGAGGGTTTACTGGAATATATAAGAGAAAGCCCAGACTGTAGGACTGTAGACTTGTTCATGATGCTAAAATTAATATTTCAATAATGCTCATACATTGCTAGAATCCTCTTAGTGAATGCCATCAGTTGTGGCTTTCCTGTAAGTCAATTAAATACTTTAAATTTTACCTTTAAAGTAAAATATACACACATACATACTCTCTCTCTCTCTCTCTCTCTCTCTCTCTCACACACACACACACACACACACACACACACACACACATATATAATATTACATCAGACTAGATTTTCATGTAAGGTATAAAAGAGATGAGCATAAGTGATGGTTGGTCAGGAATTAAAGGGCTGAGTTGAGCACAGTTGATTCTGGAATAAACCCAAGGAAGGGAGAAAAGTCTGACTACCTCTGGGAGGGCAGTCTATGAGAGCTTTATGCCAGGAAAGAGTTTTAAACAGCAGGAAATGAATCAGGATACATTCACATCACTGAACCCGGAGGGTCAGGCAGACAGGAAACTGGGAAAATGGATCCAGCTTTAAAAAATGCTCATTGAAAATGACATTTTCCCTGGATGAACTTGTTTCCCCGATTTATCCATCCACCCAACTGAGCTTTTTATTTGTAAAACACTGTACCAGGGTGACTTCTATTAAGCAAGGTGTATCTAGTCTCTATTTTGTTATATTTATTATTTATTAAAAAGAAAATAACATCTTCTAAGTTCTAACCCATTGTCAGATTTTTTTTCCTTTTGTGAATTCCAAGAATAGGTTAAAGGGAAGGTTCCAGCATTTAATGGTGCACAAAGGAAATTATCAAATACAAATCTGGTAAGCAAAAGACAGACTAATTAGTCAGTTTATGTCTTGGAAATCCAAGCAACATGGTAGCGCTTCAATTGTTTTATTGGGACTCTATGCCATGTTGAAAGATTCTGCATAACTTAGTAGATAAATTTTATAAATCTTACATTTGTGTCTTGAAAAGTTAACAAGATATTTCTAAAAGTCTTTTGGCAGTTTGTCAATTATTGTATGCATCATTAAATTGTATTCAGTGCTTTGCTTAAGGTTTCTTTACAAACAGTAGAGTCAAGTTCTTGTTTGTTTAAACACTACTATTCTCAACACCATAAACATTTTCCCATTATAAAAATCACATTTATTGCATCTTTTCTCAACTACAGACCACAGACTCTTTCACTCTTATTGGTGTCGAGGACAGACACCAATAAAGTTCCCTAATAAATCAGACAAGAGCTTCTACAGATGAAAAAAAAAATCACTGAGATAATTGATAACTAAGTGGACCTTTGAAAGCCAGCTATAGGTACTCCAACGAAACAGAAGAAGGACTTGAAGAGTGAAAGTTTCTGTGCATCGTTACATATTTGGACTTTCTTTAACATCCCCCTTCTTTAGTTTTCCTTATAAGTTTATTTCATTGTTCAGTAGGAGTAATGTAAGTCATATAAGCATTTAGAATATAGATGATAGGTGGATAGATAGATGATGGATGTGTGTAGTGTGTATACATCAAGTAATCTCTAAATCCTCATAGCAACTTGTGAAATCTGAATTGTGATACTCACTTTGTAGATTAATAAACAAAAATGTGTGAATAACTTATCACAATTGTTACCGACTTTCATTTTACCAAATGTAGCTAACTTGCTAGACAAATGTCACAAGTTATTTACTGAAGGATTTTCACATAGTTAATGAACAGAGGAAAATTCTCTTTCCAATTTCTGATTTTTACTTAAAATATTGTTTCTAATTTAAGAACTTGTGTGACAGCAATGACTTGTTAGTGTGATTGTCCCTAATAGGATCTTTCAAAGTCAACTGTAATCTAGGAAAGAGAGCAGTCCTACCCCAGAAGTTAACATAGCACACCCTTCACCCAGCTCTGTGGGGAAAGCAGGCATTGAACTCATTCTTTCCAAATGCCTCCATGTCACGTTGGCATCCTTTCTTACTTGTTTCTTCCATAGGGAAGAACAGAATTCTGTACATTCATCATTTTCAAGGTAATTTTTTCATTGTCTTGAAAAGGAAATTATGATTTTTAGAAGCAATGGCCAAGAGTTTTGCATATTAAATGGAACCTTTGTGTGAAACACAGGAAATTATTTTGCAGCCCACAGCTGACTATGATAATATGTCTGGCGCTCTCTAACCTTATTTTAAGCTAACCTTTGTTGGCGGAAAGCACTAAGATCAGTGTCAATAAGATGACCTTTGTACAGTTCCAGAACTAGTGAAAGCAAAGTGACAAGTCTCTGAGTTCCATTTTAGAGCTTAAGAAGGAGCCACTGTTTTGCCCATTTTTCTTCCCAGATGCCTCCGAAAGTAGTGATATAAGAGCTGCTTTTATGTCCTCTGTCTTCCCCTAGCTTGCTGTCTTCACTGGATTAACTGAGAACATATATACATCCCTAGTTTCTGCTGATCTCATCAAATTCTTACTAGTTCTGTTTCCTTTTATATGTTTTAGTTCTAGCCAAATGTTAAAGTTACAAGTTGGATATAAATAACCAACAATAGCCTCTGTGAGCCCAAGGCACAAGGTGAACCTGCATGTGGGCATCAGCTCCACAAGCCTCCCCCAAGTCCTCAGAAGGAAGACAAGCTGGAGCAAGAAACTCGAGAACATCTGTCCTTTTTCACTGCATTGAAGCACAGCTGGTTGGTCCCTGACTTCAACATCTACAGACTCATGGCTCCACCAATCACAGAGCAGACATATTTTCTTAAAGATTATGACTTTATGAAAATATATGGACACTTTTTCTTATTGTTATTTCCTAAAAAGTACAGCAAAAAACTATTTAAATAACATATATAACATACTAGTATGTCTCTGAAATTTCTCTCGAGGGGGCAGGAACATGTAAGCAATGTTGACCCCCCTCTCCTAAGTTCCCAAATACAAACTAGGACACAAGTCTACCAAATTTTCCATAAGGTGAAAGAAGGAATAAGGATAGTTGACTTTATTTTGTTTTTAACTTGGGCTCCATACCCTATAAAGTAAACAACAATGTCTACACTATCTGAAACTGCACATTAAATTTTAAATATACCCTTTATATCAAGGTATCAGAGTCCTCTTGAGTAAGAGAACCTCCAGGCAGGGAACATGGTCCATGAGCCAGCATGCCATTCCAATCTGCCACCACTCTGCCAGTGGTAAAAGAAGCCTAGCTGAGTGGTCAGAGTTCTAACACCCTCTGTTACTAAGAGTAGTGTGATGAACTTCTTGGCTGCACAGGGAAGATGAAATTAGTAAATTTGAGATCTAACCTAACTCACTGTGCTTGTGAAAAACAATAGTGATTCTGTTGGACATATTTGATTAGTAGTATAGCATCAAGTGTTCCCCAGCTAATCTCTCATTTCCAAAGCTGAGAGAAGGGAGTTCTCCGTGAGACACATTTAGAAGCTAAAGAATGCAATATGAAACATCCTAGGAATTAATCTTTCCCGAAAGAACTAGTGAAAAGGGAGGAACTCTGGATGATGCACACATCCATCCCCCTGTTTCTTTTTATTCATCTCATATTTATTAATCATTTGCTATGGGGCAGATAGATGTTTTCGATCCTGAGGCCACAATGATAAATGAAAGTAAACCTTTTTCATGGTCCAGTATATACATATACTACCAATAGACTGTGGGGGTGTGGTATTGCTCAACTTGGATACAAATTATGAAAACATGAAGTATAGCCTTGAAATGTCCAGCTCTCAGCGTTCAGTGTTACCAGCTCTTGGAACTATTACTTTACTTGAGAGCTCTTTGGCTCAATGGGAGAACTCATCTAAACAAGATTTACTGGAGCTTTGTGCTTGAGCTGGGTAAAGACAGTAAACGGAGAAAGGTCACAAGGCTGGCTTCCTGAGGACAGGAGGAATGACCTTATGTAGGCATAGGGAACTGGCAGGTGTTTACTGCATTCTTGTTCTGCTTCTTTGTTCTCAGCAAAGGACTTTGCATGTGACTGGGTACTGCCAGGGTGGGCGGGCTCTTCTGCACTTAGCTCTCCTGAGATGATGGAGGAGCTCACTACTGCCACCCACTAGACAGCATGGAAATCCTCTGTAAAGCCTTGTGGGGTCATCACACACTGGGCTAGCGGTGGCAATGGTGATTACCACAAGGGTAGCAGAAGTGTCAGCAGCAGTGTTAGTTAGTGTGAAGCGGCACTGATTGTCACAATGCATAGAGGGATGTTGATACTCCTTCCCAACCTGTACATCAGCACTGCGGCAGGCTTCCCTCACCACAGATGGCATGACCCAAATGCTGTGCCCTGCATTTTATTTTAGAAAATACTAAGAGGTATCTTATACACAGAAGAGGTAGAAAACACAGTCATGGGATCACAGTAACAAATAAGTCCTACTAGGGAAAAAAAATGGACAAGCAAATAAGAATTAGTAAAAATCAAACAGAAACTTCAAAATGGTAGAAATTAAAACATACTTTTAAATAACAACCCTAAATATAAATTATCTTAATTCTCCAAAGAAAAGAAAGTTTGGCTGATGGATGAACAAGGTCCCACTGTTATCTGTATATAAAGACAGAGTAACAAAGGAAGTTGGTATCATCCTAGGGATGCAAGAATGGTTCAACCAATACACTGACAAATATTGTGCATCACATAAGCAAAATCAAGTAGCAGGAGAAATGGATCAGAGCATATGCTACTTTTCCAGAAGATATGAAGTCACTTCTTAAGACCTACATCAGACAGTGCACAACCAATTGCAACTCCACCCTCAGGTGATCTAGTTCCCTCTTCTGGACCTGCAGTCACCTGCACTCATATATGTGCATACTACTCCTACACACACACACACACACACACACACACACACAGTATGGCTTTCACAGTAGCCATAATGCTAGAACTCAACATATAACATGTGTGTGTGTGTGTGTGTGTGTGTGTGTGTGTGTGTGTGTGACATTTATTATATGTACAGTGTGCCTTCTCACAAGAAAACTGGAAATAATCTGGAGTTAAGAGTAGTCTCTCTCATCATGGCTGGTAAGGAGGAGGTAAGTAAGACAGACAAGTTGACAGAGCTAGGGATGAATGACATGACCTTACACATCCAGCACAGCATCCCTGTTCCTTAGGTAAATGTTAGAGACACTCTCCTGAACAGACACTGAAAATATTATTGATGTAGAAGAGGAGCTAAAGGCAGAGGAAGTGTTACCATGAATGTTGCTCAGTTGTTTCAGGTCTTAGGAAGGTACATGTTGTATTGAGCTTAGTTGACGACTGAGTGGCTCTGGCACCATGTTTATACAGTTGCCCTCTCCTGGCCAAGTTCATTGGAGTCTTTTACAGAAAATCACATTTTTCTCTCTAGTAGTGCTGTGTCTGCTGCCATCCAACAACAAAACATTTGTGTCATTTCTCCTGCTGAGCTTTAACCGTCGTGGAAATAGATCAAAGTTGTGTTGTGATTCCATTTCACCCCAGTCAAAAGGCTATGATCAAGGATATAAAAATGAGGTGCTCATAGTGATGTAGGGAGAAGGGATCTTGTTTACTGTTGGTAGAAATGTAATTAATGTTGCTACTCTGGGACTCAATCAGGAGGCCCCTTGATATATGAAAATAGAACCGCAGTGCTACCCAGTTGAACAATTCCTGGACACACAATGAAAGAAATCAAAGAAAGCTTGCTGTAGAGATACCTGCATACCCACGCTCACCATGGCAATGTTCACAGTAGTCAAGATACGGAGTCAGCCGGGCGGTGGTGGCACATGCCTTTAATCCCAGCACTCGGGAGGCAGAGCCAGGCGGATCTCTGTGAGTTCGAGGCCAGCCTGGACTACCAAGTGAGTTCCAGGAAAGGCGCAAAGCTACACAGAGAAACCCTGTCTCGAAAAGAAAATGTGGTACAAATGTATAGTAAAGCACAAAAGATAGGGAAAGATCATATAAAGTAGATGGAACAGGAGAACATTGCATTTAAGTAAAATAAGCCAAACATGGAAAAATGATTACCACATACTTTCCTCTCACATGTGGAACCTAGCAAAAAGATGATATGGAGGAGGATGAGCAGGGCAGCTAAATGTCAACACATGTCCCCTTGAGGATTTAACATAAATCATATCCAAACCGCAGCAACAACTTTGAGCAAAAAGTTTCTTCACCCCAAACAATATTGCAGCCTTGAAGGAAAGAGCAATTAGCTAGAATTATTTTCCATTTCATTTGTGAATTTGAAAAGCCCCTATAATACCATCTGTCCACATAAAGTTATTAATTATTTTATCTTAAATTAAAACACATGTATGGTAATTGTTTGGACCACAAACATAGCTTATGATTTCATGTTTATTTATATGTATTTTTGCCAAAAGTATTGAAACATCATTTTAAAGGAGGAACAGATTTCTTAAAATTAATTCATATAAAAAGAAATTCATGAATGTCACAAGACAAGTTTCCATATGGCATTAAACTGGAGAAATCTGAATAAATTAATTTTCAAGAGTTTTTAAAGGTGTATTCTTTTAATTAAATTTAAGTTAGACTTTCTGGCTCAGAATACTCAATATGCTAATAGAAACATCTGCAGAAAATCTAGTTTCTGCTTTTTATTGCAAGGAAACACAAGATAATCAAGAGGGAAATATTCTCTATGAAATCTATAAGCCATATCATTGACACACAAAAAAAGAAATTATTCCTATTATAATGATGCTTAAATAATGAAAGTGTCCAAAATAGTTCTCATGAAAGTAACTCAACAGGAAAACCTGACAACACTTTAAAACATTAAAGCTTTTCAAGATGTACTTTTTAAAACATTATGAATAAAATCAACATTCCCTATTTTGTCTAAGAAATATTCCAAAATATTTGCATTTTCTTTAGTGTTGACCGACAACAGCTTTATTTTTGCAGCTGACCCAGTGACTTAAAACCAAATATTTCTAAGAGGATGGGGTGGATCAGTATTAGTCAGGGTTCCTTAGAGAACAAGAACTGACAGAATACATCTGTTACAAAAGTGATTAAACTGACTTACACAACCAGAGGCTGAACATTCCTACAGTGGCTGTCTACAGACAGGAAAGCAAGGGAGACAAGTGCCTGCTCATTCTTAGCTCAGACCTCAGAACAAGAGGGAGTGACAGTGCAAACCCACGTCCAAGCTGAAGATCGAAAAGTTCTGTGGAGCCTCCCTCACCAGTCCGAGTGGACACTGGAAGACTGATGAGTCTTAGAGAACTCATCAGTATACACAAAGAGGTGTCATGCTTGTGCACATGTCCCCTCTTTCCCCCTTCTTTTGTTTTCTTGTCCCATCCAGATCTGCAGCTTACATAATTGTGCCAAATACATTCAGTGTTGATCTCATCCACACAGTTTGATGACCCACAAGTCAATCTAACCCCTTCTGACTCACACACACACACACACACACACACACACACACACACACACACGTGAATTTTATCAATTGTGTAGGTTTCTTTCAATCTGAATTGTGATTTCACAATCACAAAGGTAGATCAGGAAAGAGAAACAGAGGCTCCCTAGGACTCTCATCATAATACAAAGGCACTGCCATAGACAATATGTAATTCATATTTTGGAAATTACATTTCTGAACTAAGTATAAGATCTGACCTAATAAATGATTCACTTATATTTTGCTGATTGGAAGTGTTTCTAAAATCAAAATCTGATGTTAATATGAGACTCCATCTCACAGCAAAATTCCGGATCCTCTGGCTCTTACAGTCTTTCTGTCTCCTCTTCTGCAATGTTCCCTGAGCCTTGGGTGTGGGAATGTTTTGTAGATGTATCTACTGGGACTAGGCTCCACAACTCTCCATGTTGATTGGTTGTACTTTTCTGTAGCCACTTTTGTCTATTCCAAAGAGAAGTTTCCTTGATAAGAGGTGAAGGCTACACTTATCTGTGGTATAAGAATGAATGTTTATAGACTGTTGTTAGGGAATATTCTGGTTTAGTAAATCAGTGGTTGTAGATTCTCCTCCAATAACCATGATAACACTAACACCTAGTAACATCAGAAGCTCTACCTGTACAATCTCACTAGGACCACCCAAACATGAGCTAAACAAGAAGGACACCAATGAAAATGCCAAATTGCACAGTGGAAAACCCATAAGGCCTCAATCCTACACAAAGAACTACGGGCAACAGAATAAAGCTGGGAGTAGGCAAGGTGGTCCTCCCCAGGGAAGAATATAATTGGTTGTCCAGTGCCAAACAGCCCTGAAAATATTCATATAAGTACCAATATATGAACTCAAAAAGTTATATCTCAGAATACATAGATATGTGTTCATGCAACAACAATTGATGAAAAAAGAGGCCACAATTTGGAAGGAGAGCAGGGGGCAGTGTATGGGAGGGTTTGGGTGGGGGAAAGGGAAAGGAGGAATGCAATTACATTACAATCTCAAAAATAAATTTAAAAGCTGCTTAAGAAGCTACAGTTTTAAAAACAAACTAAACAAAACAAAATCTTCTGGTTTTATAAACAAGGAAGGACATGGACATTTTTCTTTTTCAAAAAAAATCCTTTTATGTGTGTGGCTATTTTGTGTGAATGTATGTCTGTGTACCACATGCGAGCATGATACCCATGGAGACTATAAGAGGGCACTGAATTCCCTGGAACTGGAGTTACAGATGGTTGTGAGTCTCCATGTATGATCTGGGAATCAAAACTGGGTCCCTTGGAAGAGCAGCAAGTGCCCTAAATAGCTGAGCCATCTTTCCAGCCCCATATCTTTTCAAAAATAAAGAGGCATGATATGATGAAAAGGAAAGGAAGAAGCACAGCAAATGGCTGGTATTTTTACTACTACATAGACAGTGATTTGCTATGTGACATTTAGGAATTCAAATAACAGCCGAAAGACAGCCTGGACCTGTATGTGCAGACAGTCACCAGGGTTACCTGGTAGGGACTACGCATGATGACTCCTTAGCATCACCCTTTCTTTCTCCATGCACAATTGATGTTCAGAGAGGGGTGTCGAGGCTATGTGGTGAGCTTAACTCTCTGGAAACAAGTTACCATAAAAACAGCACAGTATTTATAACCCACATAAATCTGAGGTAAAGCAGTTTGTCAAAACAAGCATACTGGACAGTATATGATGACTTCATTTTGGAATGCTCCAATAGAAAATACTCATTGAGATGACTTCTTTTCCAATGATTAGAAAAACACCAAATAAAACTGAGGCCAGTGGTTGCTAAAGTGTAAGGAAGCAGTTAAATAAATCAATGAATTAAGAATCTAGAAACATTTTGTACCTAGACAAGGGGACCACTCTGCCTACATTTCACCCAGGGAGGGGCTACTCTCTGTACCTTCTCCAGTCCTTTCTTCAGAGGACAAAGTACCCCCTAAAAGATACCCCTTTCTCATTAAATTTTAATATCTAGCACTACAGTATTCAATGCACAGACCCTTCTCCAGGTGTATCCTCTTGAGGATCTACATAATATATATGTAATATATTATAATCTATATAATATAATAATATAGACCTCTTATAGACTGTCAATAGCTACCCAACTACTATATGTCCTCTAGATCATATGAAAAGCCAGAAGCTGTCTGATGTGTGTACAGTTTAGATAAGTGCCCTGGATGTCTGTGTCCTATATCCAAGAACTGTGGAGTACAAGAATAGAGACAGAAGGAGAAGAGAGACTTCAAATAGTTCCCAACCAAAATAATTCAATGTGGAAGATAGAAGGAGTAAACCTAATTTATTAGTTTATTAATGTAAGGGGCATTTTTTTCATTTAGATAATTAAATTATGGAGCCCAAATTGGTATCAAACTCCGAGTAATCTTCCCATCTTATAGCTGGGATCACAGAGTTGAGAGCAACTATATCTGGCTATTAACTTGGTTTATAACAATTAGATACATATTTTAATGATATACGATCTTCTACTTTAAAAAACTGGCCCCATCCCACAATACTGAGGGATGGCCTAGGCAGGGTGCAATTTTGAATGAGCCTTCTCTACAAGCTAGCCTCAGCTGCTTTACCAGGCTGCCCCATAACCAGGCATTTGGCTTTAGCACTTCCCCAACTGCTTTGGTAAAAAAGGAATCATTTGGATTCTCAGGTGTCTCACATGCAAGGAATTTTTTGAAGTCAGAGGTAAGGAAAAATATAGAAAGATAGGAACTCACAGAGATTTCTGAAAGGTTCAAAACATTTTCATATGTATTATCCCAACTCAGTCCTTAGGAAAAAAAAAACAGTAACAGTAAAGAACACACTCTTCACATTTCTAACAATTGAAAAATTGAAAAGGTGTTTGCCTATTGATAGACCATGAAAATAAAAGGCAAACCTTGTTTTAAACAATTCTTTTTCTTAAAGTATGTGATATATTTGAAAGATTTTTAAAACAAACTACGTACATGTACAGTGAAGGCTATATATAATTCCATCCAGAGATGATCCAGTAGTCTTCAAGAGACACAAGCTCTTGGAGCTGGCTAATGTTTGAAAGTTCTCTGACTTATAGTTGGACCGATGTCCAACTGGTTTCTGCCCTAGAAATCCTGCATTCTTCCGTGATGGAGAGAGAAAAGGAATCTCAAAGAGAAAAGGGATGTTATTCTGGGACTGGGACTCACCTAACTCTTTTTATGTATTTGAAGCCACGGAAGCTCAGAGTAGTTAAGGGAAATGCTCCAGGTCACAAGGAGACATTGCATGAGCCTGCAGAAGCAGAGCTGACGGCCTCCCTGTGCCCAGCGAAGCGCTCGCCCCTCTGTCCAGCAGTGTTCCAGTAGTTCTTATCCTCTCCTCAGTTTAACACTATTTCCACCCAGTGACTCAACATTACTAATTTGAAACTGCAAAAGATGCATACCTCTTCTGGAGTTAACATAAACAGATGTAGCTATAGGCCTAATGTACAAAATATTTTTATGTTTCCTATGCATTCTAAAAACAATTTGTTATTATAGTCAAAGGGATCATTTCTAATGAATGTAGTATTGCACCATCTGGATGCCCCCAAATTTCTTGAAGCCGCTTTCCTAAACAATAGCATACCTGTTGAGCAGGTACTATGGTGTCCAGTTTCATAAATGTACTTTCTTTATTCTCCTGCACTGTTTGCTTACAGTAAATGTTAAAGAATGACACTATCTAGTTACTATGTAGAGGTATTTGTATCATTGGTCATTGTTGCTATTTTGTTTTTAAGAGAAACACAGCAAATCAATGGCCACAGGAGCTGACCAGGTTCCCTCTAATCTGACCTGCATTACAGATCATAAACCATTATATTTCATAATTAAAATTAATGGGTAATGCTGCTTATTTTAGATTCCTTCACTACTAAGAAGACAAATACTTTTAATTTCTGGTCATTCATTCCTGTTTATATTAATTTTGTTCAAGCTCTTCACATATTTATTGGAAGATATTTTTCATATAGACTTGAATGAACTCTCTTTAATTAAATACATATTTAACTGTTTTCCTGTTTTATTGATGAAAATAAAATAGTTCAGTTTCATTCTTGGACTTGGTTTTGCTGTTTTCATATGACTAAAATTTTCATATCTAACTGTGCTGGCTAGTTTTATGTGAACTTGAACACAAGCTAGAGTCGTTGGAAAGGGGGGGAACCTCAGTTAAGAAACTGCCTCCATAAAACTGGGCTGCAGGCAAGCCTGTAGGGCATTTTCTTAATTAGTGATTTGTGTGGGAGGGCCCAGTCCATTGTGGGTGGGGCCATCCCTGTGCGACACTCTGCCATAGCCCTGGCTTCAGGTTCCTTCCCTGTTTGAGCTCCTGCCCTGACTCCTGATGATGATGAACAGGGATGTAAAAGCCTAAGCCAGCTGAACATTTTCCTTCCCAAGTAGATCTTGGGTCATGGTGTTTTATCATAGCAATAGTAACCCTAACTAAGGCAGTTAACACTACTGCATTGAACAAGTCCAACCAATAGTTTGAGCAATTAACAATCTTTTTTTGTCAATTAACAGTCTTTTGATCACTATCCATCACAAAAACCTGATCTCAATGCTGAAATATGAGTCCAGCAATATACAGTTATGAAAACTATAAGCTTCAGTTGAAGCAAACCTTTCCCCCAGACCTAGAAAACTGTAGTGTTTATCAGGTGTTTCCAACCTTCCTTCCCTATCTTTTTCTAAGTCAAATGACCAGTGTGGTGTGGGCTGAGTCACATTGTGTCCAGGGGTGACTTTGGTTTGCAGGGTGCCCCATCAACCTCTGAGGGCTTCTTGTCCAGAGATGTAATCTAGAGTCACGTCCTCAGTGTGGAGCTTGTCCTCCATACTCTTTCCAGAGCCCTATCTGAACCCAGAACCCCACCTTCACCCAGTTCACAGACCAAAGGCAACCAAGACAGCTCTGCTTTTCAAGTAGCAGCATCTGGTTCCTAGGGACCACGCAAGCATATTTTGCCCTAAGAAAGTTGTAGAGGATCCAGCCACATTCTGTGACCTCCACTTTCCCATCACATGATGGATTTCTAGGAGAAAGTCAACTAGCAGAACGTGTGGATTTCAGGGGGTCAGAACTTCTTAACACTGTCATGGGTTGAGCATAAATGTTTTCAGGGCACAGCAACCTTTGTAAAAATGTCTCCTATGAATCCTCTCCAATCTGCATACATTGGAGTGGGTAAGGGTGTTAAGAGTTGTACAACTGGTTTTCTATAATCTGTATGGAAAATTGGCATCTTGTTTTGGCACACAGTTTTGGAAAATCACAGCTTTTTTTCTTAGTTCCTCAGATAAAACTTCTGACTTAATCATCTTTTGAATTTGTTTCATGATCAAGCATATGTCACAAAAGATCCTGTCTATTTGAAAAGCTGAAAACAATGCCAGCACATATTTATCCATTGAAACTTCCATTGGAGTTTCTTAAATACTTTTAAATTTTATTTTGCTTTCTAAATGAAGATAGATTTTCTTTTGGCATATGCTAAAATATACGGGTTATTTTTAGCATAGTTACATAATTGTATAAATATTATGTTCATCACATGGAATGTTTACCCTTTCATCCATTTTGAAAAGTTTATTTCACATTTTGTTTTTCTATAGCACCAGATCCATTTTTGTCTCTCCTGTATTTTACTTAAGAACACGCGTCATGATTACGTAATATTGTGGTCTATGTAATAAGAATGGGAATATTTTGTTACTTTGAGATCGTTGTATATTGAGTTCTGAATTGTCCAAATTGGAGTGCTGTTTTGATTAGAATAATGCTAATCTATAGATTAGTTTAGAAGAGATTATAATTGGGATAAAAAATTAAGATGAATACTTAGAGTCATTAAAACCCACACTGCAGTTTCTTAAATACTTCTCAATTGTTAAATTACTTAATTCTCAAAGCAACTACAGTAGATTTATCAGCCCCAATTTATCACCCCTCCCTGAAAGCACAGCTTTTTTATAGCTTCACCCTAGGGGGGAATGTATTTACTTCTGGACATCAGCCTTTGTTTTGTGATTTTGTTTATTGAGCAGTGGGGTACAAGGAGGTAGTCTGCATCTTGGTGTGTGCCTCCTTCTTTGGGCTTATGTTCCTCAGCTATTACTGTGGCATAGACATGTTTCTGTGTCACTGATCACAGAAAGACAGACAACACTAGGAAGAAAGATGGTCTAATGCTGAGATTTGTAAAACTGAATTATTGTTGCCTTAAATTATTGAACTTGGTGGAGATCTATTTAACAATAGCTTTTAGCAATAGCTATCTCATATAGCACATTTCAGAGCAAGTACTGGTTTTGCTCCTACTTTACAGATGAGAAAAACTGAGGCAGAGATAGGTCAAGTGACTCCTTAGCCAGCAGGTAGGTAGATGACTGTGGTTTTTTTGAACTTTATAATATTTAGTCCTGGTGTTTCAAACAAAAATATTATTCAAACACATTTGTTTGAGTATTTCAACTTCTAATGCAACTGTACTATTCATATGAAGATTCTATATGCCTCATCCAGCAGTCTAATACTTTTATTGATTGTCAATTGTCAATTCATTTTTATAGATTTAGTTAAAATCATTTCCGCCTTAAGCCTACTTCATGGATGTCAATGTGTTTGGACCTTGGAATTCTTCTTTTATCGATGTTTGTGAACTCATATGAAAAAAAAAGTCACTCTTAAGCTATTTGGGGGACTTTATCCTAATGAATTGAGACCTGACACCCAGGATTTATATTCTATGCTATGGGTCTCCCTTACCATGCCTGACAGCCCCGCCAGCCTCTCCCACTTCCAGGTGTTATGTTTTGATGGTTTATTTTCTTTCCTTTCTGGTCTTCAGATATTTGATTTCCTACTCTCTTATTGTGTTCTTTTCTTAGCTCCCACCCCTTTATACAAACAACCCTGGTTTCTCACATGTGCCTACTTGCATGGAGTGGTTCTGCAAAGCACTGCAGTAGTTCATGGGAAGTCACTTAGCAGAGTGCTGGCACCACTCTTTTATTGGGTGACATTCTCTTAATGTTATCTTTGCTGTTGTGTTACTCCCATTGCTTCTCATCTTCTCTATTCTTAGTAATCCTCTCAGGGACTCTGTTGTCACACCTCACTCTCTACCTTTCTGGAACATAACACTCACTCTATCAAGGTGTCAGTGAAATTTTCATTATGACCTTCCTTTCTAAGGTTCAGAACTGCATAACTACCTACCTACTACATACTTCTTTAGAGTGTTTCACAGACCTTAATTTTAACAGCATTGAGATAATTTTTCCATCTATTCTCTAAGCATTCTGGTCCTTTCATGGCTATTACCACTATGAATGGTACTACTGTGCAGTCAGCTAACAACCCAGAATTGGGTATAATGGTTTATTCTTCTTCATTCTAATTCCTAAATCATCAATTTCCATTTATTTCAGTACTGAATACCTTAAACTTTTCATATGACTTTCCACTACCTGAATAAAACATCAAGCATTTACTCTCACTGACTAGTTTAGAACCTGGATTCCACATGTGTCAAACCCCATTCCCACATTACCCTCTTTGACCTCAGGAAGTGAGGGCTTCCCACCACTGGTCCATGGCAGAGTCAGGATCAGGAATCCTGATCAAAGAAGCTAGATTCAAAGGTGAGGTTTTCTCTCAGTGTTTTGTGTAATCCTATCAGTAGCCAAGCCACTACAACAGAATGTCTCTTCCTTCTTTTTTATCCTGATTAACTGATTATTTTCCAGTTTTGCTTCTTCCTGTAATCTTACAAAAATGAGATGTTCATCCCTCACACATTCTGATTATAGACTGATCCATTGTTCCAGCTCTATTTCATATATTGTATTCTGTGTATGACTTCAACTCTACTCAATAAGTAATACCACTAAAAATGTCTCTTGATGATTTAGAACATAAGTCAGTGCTCTTCAGAATTCTATGTGAAAAGAATCATATAGACAGTTTTTAATAGCATATATTCATGGACTATGGAACTTTTGATTGAGACACACACACAAACTGGAAAAATCCCTTAAAACAAAAAATAGTTATGTTGTTATAATAGACAGTCATGTGTAGAAATGTATTTTCTAAACAGAATATTGTAAGTATATATAAATAATATAGTTTACTTACCATACGAGCAATAGGGTCAGATCTTAAAATTGTAGAAAATTTCAGATTTTGGCGTTACAAAAATATTGTTTAAGAATTGGGTTTCACATGAAAGTGTTAAATTTAAAGAAAAAAAGGACTCTTCTTCAGCAGTTCAGATCCCCTGACTTTCTGACATCAAAAACATTGCTATTTGGGTTGGGTATTTAATTTTCTATATTACATATTGAAACTTCCACATCTTCTTTTCTTTTAGAAGTATTGTAGCTTAAGTCCAAATATTTCCCCAGACAAAGAGATGAGTGCCTCACACAACTTCTAACCCAGGTAGTTAACCAGTCTGGTCTTACACAGTACAGCTCATGATGCTATAGCATTTAACGACTCTAGCAGTGTTAGTTTCATATTCAATAATGAGTTGATTGTTCAGTGTTGTGGTGATTTGGATAAGCATCTCCTGAAGATTCACAAGTTCAAGGATCAGTCTCCAACCAATACCACTGTTGAGGAAGTGGTGAGAAAGTTGAGATGGTAGTTAATGGGATGTTTAAGGTCACTGAGGTCATGCCCTAAGGGTGGGATAGGGTGCTCTGACCATTTCTAACCTCTCCTTGATGCCCCAGCCATTCCCACCATGATGTGTGGCTTTGCCACCAGCACAAAAGAAACAGGGCCAAGGATCATTGACTGAACTCCTTAAAACTCTGCCAAAGTAAACTTCTCTCTTTGCATTGCTTCCCTTAGGTATTTTGTAACAGTAATACAAAGCTGACTGACACAGAGATCCATGTCAGGAGGACCACATTAGGACAAACATCTGTTTTATATTATTTATGCTTTAATTTAAAGTTTGCAATATTTCTTCATTTTTAAGTACTTAATGTACTCATAAACCCAATGAAGCTCTGATGAGGTTTTAAACCTCTTGAGTCATCTGTAAGTCATTAATGGGCTCTTTTCTCAATTTCTAAACCTGTGTTTAAAATGTGTTATATCTCTTAAGCATCCAAGTGCATGTTTATTTGAAAATAAACATCTATGGGAAAGACAAATGATAAAATGGTGAGAGTACTGTCTGATCACCTTTTTAAAAAATTAAGCATATGCAGACTGTAAGCTAAATCAATTCTGTCCACACATGAAAGGGATTTGAGCAGTATCATTTTTGTGGAGAGCCCGAACATGAATGCCCCAGAGTAACACTTGTCCAACTACTCATTTTGCTGCTTGTCTGTGGTGTTCTTAGCTTTTCCACTCTCTGATGGGTCCCTCATACTCACTGCTCTACTCTACCATCAGCTTCAGGGATCTGACACCCTACATCTGTCCCTGGGTAGAACCCAAGGCCAGTAGTTACCGCCATCCCCCAATTTGTTCTACTTTTTATTTTATTTTTATATTATCAAATTAAAGTTTGGGTCCCCCACACTTACATCCATTTTCCCCTCCTGGTTGATTAATTCTTTTGAGATTTCAATGAGCCTTGGTTCTCATAACCTAAGCATAGTATTTTAACTAAGAAATGTGTTACTATGAAGATTGCAAACTCTCTGGCAATTGTGGGATTCCAGCCTGTACTTCTCCAAAACCTTACTGAAAAAGAAATCTCCAAGCTCTCTTTCTATATACTTCATTACTACTTGTTCTAATAAAAGGTTTCAAAAGTTTCTGCCATCTTGAAAGAACATTACAACCAGTCACACTCATGGTCTGAAGCTTCGTCTGTTGTTTCTATCCCTATAAATCCAGCCTAGAAAAGCCCGTGCTAAAATGGCATATCCTACTCATAAAATTATCCACTTCTAATATCCAAAATGTCAAGGGCCAAATCTTCAGAACCTTCTGGTTCCCTCAATATCGGATGTCACAGGAATTTATTAATCTCAGTTCCTGTACTCACCAAGCTAGTTCCGGCTAGTTCTCTTCTCTCTCTCTCTCTCTCTCTCTCTCTCTCTCTCTCTCTCTCTCTCT
>CABHPH010094266.1:3366-47563 GCA_902168325.1 Peromyscus nudipes | reverse complement strand
AAGCCGGCACTCCGTCAGGTAGGTTCTCGGCGGGCGGTGCGGCCGCGGGTTTTCTGCAGAGTTTGGGGGGAAGGACTCTCGGGCGCCCTCCGGGGCGGCGGGCCGGGCGTCCCGGGTGGGGATGCGGCGGATTACCCGGTCTGCGCCCGCCGATGGCCCCGGCCGGGCGCCCCGCGACCCAGGTGACTGGTGACGCCTCCCTCCCCGCAGGACGAGCCATGTTCAGCTCGAGCGCCAAGATAGTGAAGCCCAATGGCGAGAAGCCGGACGAGTTCGAGTCTGGCATCTCCCAGGTGAGTTGGTCCCCGGGTTCCCCCGACTCCGGGTCTCCCCCGGCCCCCCGAGTCCGGGTCCCCACCGCCCGGCCTGGCACCCACGTTCTCCCCGTCCGCAGGCGCTGCTCGAGCTGGAGATGAACTCCGATCTCAAGGCGCAGCTGCGGGAACTGAACATCACCGCGGCCAAGGTGAGTGGGGACCCCCCCGGGACGCACGCACGGCCCGGGTCTCTGGCTGTGACAGCCTCGGCCCGGCCCCGAGTCCGCCCCTCTTCCTCCCCGGGGTGGGAAAACGTAGAAGCAGTGGACGTGCGAACTTCCCAGAGCAGGTTACTCCAAGTTCGTGCATCTTGCCACATCTGATACTAGCGTTTCTTGTCTGGTTACTGACTTGAAACGTGAACTTCCCGGGAGTGTCTAGACCCAGTGTGACTCCAAACGGGACAGTCAGGATCACTAGGGTTTTTTCCTAAGCTCTTGGTATCCCAGGGTTTTGTCTCAGATTGATTTTTGTGAGTATTAGTGGTTTGCCTGTGTGCGTGTTTATGCACCACGTGTGTCCCTGGAACTGGATGGTTGTGAGTGCTGGGAATTGAACCTGGGTCCTTTGAAAGCACAGCATGTGCTGTGCGTTCACGGCGGAGTCAACCCTAGCCCCGCGATTAGTGTTCCATGGAGTTCTTATTGTCAAATTCCTACTGTGTTTGGAGAAGAGGCTTAACACCGAGGACACCCAGGCCATGGTGATTTATTTAGTTTACCCTTGTAGACGGTTCCATCACGATGGGGCCAGAGTCCTGGGTGGTGTGCCCCTGACTGGTGAGACGGGATCTCTTATAACCTAGGCTGGCTCCCCACTTGACTTTGTAGCTGAGGCTGGCCTTCTGCCTCCACCTCTCCAGTGCTGGGGCGGTGGGCACATAGGGTCATTCGGGGTCTGTTGTAGAGTCTACCACATTAATTCTGGGATTACATTTTAGTGACCTCTTCCAGTGGCTAACATCCTAGATCTGCCACCTCTGGACCCTAACCCCACCGACAGTGCCTCAAAATGAGGGTTAGGTTATAACTCCTGGCCTTCAGGGACGCGTAGGATGTTTGAAAGGGGGGCTGTTTGTTGGTTGTGGTGGAGCATGACATTAATCCCATCATTTGTGAGGCTGGTATATATGGGTTAAAGGCTAGCTAGGTCCACGTAGACTCTGTCTTAGAAGGGGGCGGTTCTGGATTCAGGCATCATGTGGCTTTTGACCATGTATATTCACGTTGAGTGGTGCTACCTGAGTGGGGCGGGGGAAATGGAGGCGAAGGACTTATACATGACATGGACTTTTTTCCTATTAGGAAATTGAAGTTGGTGGTGGCCGGAAAGCTATCATAATTTTTGTACCAGTTCCTCAGCTGAAGTCTTTCCAGAAAATCCAAGTCCGGCTGGTTCGTGAATTGGAGAAAAAGTTCAGTGGGAAGCACGTGGTCTTCATTGCTCAGGTATCTCCTCAGTTCCCTGTGCTCTGAACTACTTGGGTTCAGGTTTCCATGGGGAGAATGACATCCATTAATGTAAAGCTTGGTGCTGGGGTGAGAACACAAGTGTGTTCACTCTGGGGAGTCAGCAGTCTGAAGGGTCTGGTAAGTGATGGTGCTGTAAGCTTAGCATTGGATTTGGTGCTATGTGGTGGATGTAGGCTGATTAGAAAACGGAATGCCGTTGAGGCATGTTAGTGTGCTGGGTAGTGGGCGGAATGTGAAAACAGGTTTTTTTGCATTTAAAGCAGTGGGACATTTCTTAGCTTTACATCCACTCACTCACTGTTTTTGTGTTTGTTTTCATAAAAGAGGAGGATTCTGCCCAAGCCAACTCGGAAAAGCCGCACGAAAAATAAGCAGAAGCGCCCCAGAAGGTGAGTGTTGCCTGCCTCACTCAGGCTGGTGGTTTGTGTAGGTGTTGAGTGTACACATTGACATGGAGTCCTCCTTGGGTAGCAGTCTCTGGTTACATGTGGTGTGTTGGAATACTTTCTAGACATAAAAGTTTCAGGGGTTCCCAGAGGCACAGTGTTTGTTGTCTGTCACACAGGTGAGGCTTGTTCCTCATAACAAGTCCGTTGGGTGTAGCTCAGGGGCTGGGGTGATTTTGTGTGTTAGAGACAGAACATGGGTGGGTTCCATTTGCCGTTGACAGTGCTGATGGTCACTTCCCGAATTGGTCTTTAGACTTAGGCTTTCTGGTGGTGGTGGTGTTGCTGTAATTATATCAGATTTGCATTGTAGATCCCTGCAGACTTGCGGGGACCAGATTGAGGGTGAAAAGTATAGTTTCCCCATGTAACTGCTATAGGCAGTCTACTCATGAGACATACAGTTTGTATTGTGTGTTGTGTGGTAGCACTTTTGAGACTGGGTCTTGAAGTCCAGATTCACCTTGAACTTGCTGTTTTAACTCCTGCCCCTACTGCTCAAGAGCTGGGATTACAGGTGCACACCACCATGCTCTGTGGGTGTTTGTATTGCAGTTAGATTACAGTGCAGTTAATCTAAGAATTTGTCTTAGTTCAGTCTTGTTTTGAAAGCCATTGGAAAATAGATGGGAATTTGGTGTGTGAATAAATGCTGTCTGTTGGAAGGAGGAGGGGTAATGGTCACAGCTAAGGCCATAGTTTTTTGTAGGCACTTGGAATGGTAGAATTTTTGCCATAATACTTAGTGGGGTTTGCCGTTACAGTCCTTGGAGCCTGGTCATAATTGTAGATTTAAGTAGCTCATGCATAGCAGAGCTAAGATTGCCTGCCATGGCTGTAGTGACCTTAGCAGCTTCTGCTCTTGACCTCCAGGTCATTGGCAGGGTGTGGTAGCCCTATACTTCTGTCTCCAGACAGACCCCCTCCTAGTGTAATGTGCTTTAAAGAGGAGCAGTGAGCAGCCATCTGATTACTGCATGGTACTGCTGTGTGAACATACGGAGAGGGTGAAGTCTGCTGCTACTTGGTGTGTGCTATTTAGACTACAGCCATAACACCAATCCCCCAGAGTTTGGAAGTACAGATGGTTCCTCACTAGTGTCGGGTAGTTTTATAATAGTGTGCACTCAGGAGAAATAAGTTAGGATTCTGAATTAGTGCTTTTCCCAGGCTAATGGTATCATGAGCTTTGATGCTGGGCAGCAGATGCAGCTCTCAGGTAACATGTGATCACCTTGTAACACTTGGCACCCACAGTGATCTCTTGTAAGCTGGGGTCCTTGCTAGGTCAGGTGTGGTAAATATCTGGCTAGGCTATTTCCACCTGTGCTTAAAGTCAGGGAGCCATTATGCAGCTTGCCAGGCCTTGGGGTTGGGATGCTCTGAGAAGCAGGGGTCCACTGGAGGTCACCTAATGGCAGTGCCAGGAGGTGGAATGCTGTCTTGTTTGTTCATGGAAAATGAGTTAGTGAAACCTGAGAGGCCAAGGAAAGAGCCTGGGAGTTTTTGATTGGGTGAATTACATGGCCAGGTTAAAAACTACTTAGCTTTGCATAGAATGAAGAAGAGCTTACTGCACTTGAGAACAGCAGCATGTGCAAGGCCCTGTCCCCAGGTTCAGTGCTCTTGCCAGGGTGTCCTTAGCGCATACAGCTTTGGACACAAATCCTGGCCTGCTTGTCACTCAAACAAAAGCTTTAGTCTCGGGGGTGCTGGCTGAATAACCAGCCTCTTTAGGAGCCAAGTGTGTTGTTTTGAGACAAGGATTCCTGGTGGCCCTGAACTCAGTTTGTCACAGGTGTGAGCCACCACACTCAGCTCCAGTGCTGATTTGGTTTCAGGAGTCTGGACTAGGCTGTTTTCCGCTTTATTCCAAGGGTGCCTTCTGCCATGTTGCTTACCTTTGCCATTCTTTCAGCCGTACCCTCACTGCAGTGCATGACGCCATCCTCGAGGACTTGGTCTTCCCAAGTGAGATTGTGGGAAAGAGGATCCGCGTGAAACTGGATGGCAGCCGGCTCATAAAGGTTCATTTAGACAAAGCTCAGCAGAACAACGTGGAGCACAAGGTAAGGCCTTGACCTTCGTAGGAAGGTCCAGCCACTGGGAACATGGAGATATGGAAGGAAGCAAGCGCTGGATCTGGCCTCCAGTTTCAGGGAGGGCAGATAGTAAGTAGGACATCTTGGGTGGGTGGTGGTATATTAGAATGAGGAATGGGGTGCTGTCTTGATACTTGCTGCCCCATTAATGATGAATTCTGCCTTCTTTTTCAGGTTGAAACTTTTTCTGGTGTGTATAAGAAGCTCACAGGCAAAGATGTTAATTTTGAATTCCCAGAGTTTCAGTTGTGAAGCAAATGGCTGAATAAAGTGTCATTCATAGTATTTGTTTGTATTTTTTTTTTTTTTAAATCTCAGGGCCATAGATACATGACAGTGGTAGCTTCCTGAATGAACTGAAGGTTTGAAGGGAAGTCTGGAGGTGTGTCCTGTGTCTGTCTTTGGAGCCTGGTTTCACTGTAGCACAGGCTGGTGTAAACACGTCTCCTGGTTTTGCCTCTCATGACTCCACATCAGGTTAAATGGAGACAGCGTTGTCCACAAAAATCAAGACCTGGAGTGGCAAGGAAGCTCCTGGTGTGGATCATGTGGTGCAGGTGGAGCAGGCATGCTTTGCTAAACCTTAGGCAGGCTTGAGAAACGCTCAGGAGGCCCCCTGTGTGCTGTGTTGCTAAAAGCGGACAGGCACTGTAGTGGAGGGAGGGGATGCAGCTGTTGGGGTGTGACTTCACTGTGGTGCCCTGACCTTGGCGGGTGTGAGTGAGCAAAGCATTAGTCTCCACAGGAGCGTTGTGTTCCTGCTGTCCGCCCTCTTCTTAGGAGCTGCAGCTCTAGTGTCGCTCCTCTGTCCTGAAGCGCCACTTGCCCAGCTCACCTTAGCACAGCTGCCGCCTGCTCACAGCTCTGCAGTGGACTCCTCAGTTAGTGAGTGCAGCGTGGTGGTGAATTTGGGGCTAACCTGGGTTACATAGAAGGCTTCAAGCCAAAAGCTCTTCAGAGGACCTGGCTTTGATTCCTGGTGCTTACATGGTGGCTCACAACCATGAGTTCAGGGGATCTGACTGTTTTCTGATCTCTGGGCATCAGGCACATAATGTGCACAAACAGCATGCAGACAAAACACCAGTATACAAAATAGTTCTTAAAAATAGAAATTACCGGGCTGGAGAGATGGCTTAGCGGTTAAGAACACTTCCTGTTCTTCCAGAGGTCCTGAGTTCAATTCCCAGCAACCACATGATGACTCACAACCATCCGTAATGAGATCTGGCGCCCTCTTCTGCCAGGCAGAACATTGTATACACAAATAAATAAATCTTTAAAAAAAAAAAATTACCGATCAGAACATGCCTGATGAAATGTCCTGGAGGACTTGGTGTTGCTCTAAGCCTAGAGCTGAGGTGAGCAATGTGTTTAGCTGAGCATAATCTTGGGACCAGCCTGATGATAGGGCAGATACACTCAAACTTTAGAAGGTGATGGGTTATCCAGGGCTTGGCTAATGCAGATTCTCTTTCCTCAAATTTAGGGAGTGTTGCAGTTTCAGGCAGCTGTGAGGCTGTTTGGGTTATTAAGTGGGAATTCTTAGTAAGGATAGAATGTGATTGTAGAACTTGAACAGTGTATAAGCCTCCCAAGAATCGGCTGATGGCAAAGTCAGCACAGATGGAGCAGAGGGAGGGCCTGTGTACCTTTGTCTCCCCTTCAGCTTCATTTTCTCACCCCTTGCAGAGCCTCCTCCATCCCTGATGGAGCCGAGGCTGAGCTTGACCTCACTGGCCTGCCACTGCGCCCCACAAACTCCCAAGTTTTGGAACAGCCTCACTAGTTTGGGCTGGCATCTTTACCTCCCTGATGCTAGGATTAAAAGCATGAGCCACCATGCCCAGCTCTGCTTATAAGTGTCACTGTAGCTGATGCTGGCCTTGGATCCCCCACCCCCCAGACAGGCTTTCTTTGTGTCATTTTGGTGCCTGTTCTGGAACTCTGTAAGCCAGGCTGGCCTCGAACTCACAGCGCCTGGCTCTGCCTCCCTATTGTTGGGATTAAAGGCTGGGGTTACAGGAACACCAAAAGTTCAAGGTCATCCCCAACAACATAAATTTGAGACTGGTTTAGATTATGTGAGACCTCAAAAACAAAGCTATCCTTGTGTGGTAGCACACATTGAATCCCATCACTGGAGGCAGAGGCAGAGATCCTTTGAGACCAGCCTGGTCTACATGTGAGTTCTAGGCCACCTGGCACCATAGTGGGACCCTATATCAAAAGCAAGAATGCTTTTCCAGCTGTGGTGATTTGAGATCAATAAAATAATTAGCTTTTTAAGTGCTAGTCATTAAGTTGCTGTTAATTTTTCAAAGCTAATTATGTTTTTTTTTTTTTAAAGATTTATTTATTTATTACGTATACAGTGTTCTCTTTGCATGTATCCCTGCAGGCCAGAAGAGGGCGCCAGATCTCATTACAGATGGTTGTGAGCCACCATGTGGTTGCTGGGAATTGAACTCAGGACCTCTGGAAGAACAGTCAGTGTTCTTAACCCCTGAGCCATCTCTCCAGCCCCCCAAAGCTAATTATGTTAACATTAAGACCAGTATCTAAATCCCAGCACTTGAGAGAGGCAGAGGCAGGCAGATCTCTGGGTTTGAGGACAGCTGGAGCTACAGAGACTATCCCAACCAAAACAAAACAAAAACCAACCAAACAAAATTAGTATCTTACCAAAAAAGCTCGGCGCTATTACTACTTTTATCCATCAAAATTTAAAAAGCTAGGTGTGGTGGCACATGTTTTTAATCCTAGCATTTAGGAGGCAGAGGCAGGCAGATCTGAGTTCGAGGCCTGCCTGGTCTATACAGAGAAACCCTGTCTCAAAACCAACACCTCCCCTCCCTTCCCTCCCCTCCCCATGCCAAGTTGTCTTGCTTGTGATGTGATCATGCCATATGGCTTGTGTGGAGTCAGGGCAACTATGGACTGATCCTTTGTTCTCACATGGGTCAGTTAGCCTTACCCAAAACCGTGTTTGATTGTTGGGTCATCCTTATGGCTTACAATTTTGTTTTGTTTGAGGCAAGGACTCTGTAGATGAGGCTGGCCTTGAAGTCCCGTAGATCCTCGTCCATAGCACTGAGATTAACTTTTATTCCTGGTGGTTACTGTTACTATAAACCACAGGGTTAGCATTTGCAAACCTAGGTTTGATTCCCAGCATACCCTCCCCGCAACTAAGGGTTGAAATGCCACAAATAGAGTTACAGGAGTTATATGTGAACAAATCTAATGGAAGTTTTGACCAAAAAAAAAAGTGTGTGTGAGGGTGTGCAGAGGATGCACATTCAATTCCCCACATTGACTCACAACTGTCTAGTTTCAGGGGTCTGATTCCTAGCTTCTGGGGCCACCAGTCATGCATGTCAGGGGCACATACATGCTTGAAAGCAAACACTCAATCTTTAGAAAAAGACGTTACTAAAGGCTGGTGAAGCTGTTTGAGCTGCTTGCTTGCATCCTTTTCTGCCCGGTGAGGACCTCACAAGATACTTTGGAAAGTAATACGAAGTGCAGTTATCACCATTGGGTTTCTGGCGGTTAGCAGTTGGGTATGGGGAGGTTGCTGGGTACAGGGAGGCATTATCTTCAGTTCTGGAGCCACTAGTAAGTTATCCATGCTCCAGTGAACAGCCCCACCCATGCTCATGCAAGCAACCATAATTAAACTACATTTAGAAACAGATCAGAGAGATGGTGCCCTGGCTGGTTTTACGTCAACTTGACACAAGCTAGAGTCGTCTGATAGGAAATACGAAAATGCTTCCGTAAGATCCAGCTGTAGGGCATTTTCTTCGTGATGTATGGGGGAGGGCCCAGCCCCTTGTGGGTGATGCCATCCCTGGGCTGTTGGTCCTGGGTTCTATAAGAAAGCAGGCTGAGCAAGCCATGGGGAGCAGGCAGTAAGCAGCACCCCTCCATGGCCTCCGCATCAGCTCCTGCCTCTGCAGGTTCCTGCCCTGTTTGAGTTCCTATCCTGACTTCCTTCAGTGATGGACTATTAAGTGTAAGTGTGAGCCAAATAAGCCCTTTCCAACTTGCTTTTGGTCATGGTGTTTTCATCACAGAAATAGTGACCCAAACTAAGACAGATGGCTCAGTGGTAAAGAGCACTGGCTGCTCTTGCAGAGGGTGGGGGTTCACTTCCCTGCACCCACATGGCAAATCACAGCTGTCAGTAACTCCAGCTCAAGGGGACCAGACGCCCTCTTCTGGCCTCAGGCACTGTAACACACGGAGTACAGACTTACATGCAGGCGAAATACCTGTAACAATTTTTTAAAAGGTCTTTAAGAAGCTGTGGGCCATTTGTTGGGAAGAAGGGACTCTGCAGGAGGGAGAAGAGTAAGGGGGTCCTGCGTGGTGAATGTGACTGAAATCTGTAAGCCTGTTGTGCAGAGCTACCCTCCTTAGCATGGCTGCCACTGTCATCAGAGCAGCTGTGACTAACAAGAGACCCGGAGGATCAGGCCTGTTGATGATCCTTCACAGTAGGGGGCTGAGGGGTCCTTCCCTGGTCTCAGTCACTCAGGTACGCTCTCCCAGCCAGCTGTCTGTAATTCTGCCCTAGTCGCACACTGCATCATGGTCTGGAACCAGGCCACAATATTATAGACCTTGGAAGGTTATCGGACAGAGGCTCCACCTATGCCCCTATGGGAAGCTGCCATCCATGCTGGTGTGACTTTCAGACACTATGATGGCTTTGTTACCCAGACTACTTCATGCTCTAATTTAATCAGTAAGCCTAATAAACTCGTTGGTCCCTTAGGATGGACTTTGGGGTTTGTCTTTGGATCCTGGTGAGAAGGGGGTAGACGTTTGTTTAGAGTTCCTGAAACAATAGAATTGTCAAAGAAGAAATTTAAAATATTAAAAAAAAATAAGTCTACCAACTACTCAGTACACTTTTGGAAGTGACTTAAATTGCTGATTTTCTAACTGCATTGAGAAGGCTCTCTTTGTTTACCTCACCTGATGTCCAAACTCTCTGAGATGGCTCAGAGGGACAGTAAAAGGACTGAGAACTCCGATGTAGAGTCTGCGTCTGACAATGTTCACTTTACAATTGCCCTCCATGCTCATTTTAGTCTGACTTTCTGGCTGTATGAGGAAGCCACACTGATTTTTGTCATGGCTGTGTTCACTTAGGCATGTTTATACAACTGTTCTTTATTCCTAGTGGTCACTGGTTGAGAGGTGGTTCTGCTAGGACAGTCACTATACCCAGCGAGTCCTCTCTTCTGTCCCATTGGTCTGTTGACTCTGCCCCAGGGCTGTACAGCAGCTTGAGGAGTAGGCTAGCATGGCTGGCCCTTGAGGGTTGAGGTATAAGGCCAGTCACAGCCGATATGGGGCTGCTGACACACTGGGGTAGACTCTCAGCCATGTCCTGACATCCACTGTGAGGCTGGCCAGTGGCTTCCTAAGTGTCTCTGACCCAACCACCTCAGCCTTGAGAACTTACTACAAATGAGCATTCTGGGATCCCTACACTCAAACTATCAGTTCAGAAACCCTAGGGCCTAGAGCTGGAGCGATGGCTCAGTGGTTAAGAGCATTTGATACTCTGCAGGAGACTGAGCTTGGTTCCAGCACCCACATGGCAGCTCACAACATTCTGTATCTCCAGTTCCAGGGGATCTGATACCCTCTTTCTGGCTTCTGTAGGCACCACCAGTGCAGGCTCCTTGTAAGAACCTGTGGGTGGGCCCTCTGGACATCTGATGATGACCTGTCATGGCCACTTTCCCATGCCACTGACACGCAAATGGTGCAATCCAGAATCTTAACACTGGGTAAGTGTGTTAAATGGTTAAGTATTTAAGACCTTTTAACTACTTGGCAAGAAGAGGTTTTCAATGCTTTCATCCGGGTCTTTCTGCTCCACATCCCAGAGTGACTAGGCTTAGGATAGGGTAGTGGCAAAGTATTGTGCACTCTCCGGAAGCCCAGGCACTCTCAGTGAGGGATGAGGGCCTTTGAGGAGGTGCCGTGGTGAATATCCTTATGGACAAAGTGTCTCACAGATACAGCAGCACATCCGGTGTGACCCCCAGGGAAGTTTCCCATCCAGAGCAGAGTGGGTTTCATGTGACTCTTGTATCCAAACTCCACAGTTATCTTAGAGAGATGTAAACACTCACTGGATGTGGGCCAGTCATGTTCTGGCCGAGAATGGGATGGTCTGTGGGGTCAGAGCTCCCAGGCAAATGGCTCTAACCCTGGGTCTGTGCCGTCAGGGCAGAGAAGAGGAAAGCAGTGGAGGAATGGCCAGTGTTTCCTTTTGTGACTCCAGGGTAAGCTTAGAACACAAAAGTTCTAACTCACAATCCACTCAACATAGGCAAGTTAAATTATCACTGTTTTTGAAATGGGGAGTATTTTGTTGGCACTATTTTAAAAGCCCTCAGGATGGGCTAGGGAAATAGAGCAGTTGATAGAACATCTGCCTAGTATGTACAGGGTCCTGAGTTCAAGCCCCAGTACCAGGGGTAGGGCTGAAGATTTGGAAGTGGTGGCTCATGTTATTCCAGCACTAAGAGGTCACAGCAGAAGGATTGCTTCCAGTTTGAGGCCAGCTTGAGCTGTAGAATATACTTCTCAAAAAAAAAAAAAAAAAAAAAAAAAGCCCTGTAGCAGGGTGTGGTGGCGCACGACTTTAATCCCAGCACTCGGGAGGCAGAGGCAGGCGGATCTCTGTGAGTTCGAGGCCAGCCTGGTCTACACAGCGAGTTCCAGAACACCCAGCCCTACACAGAGAAACTGTCTTGAACCCTCCTCCCTCCCCCGCAAAAAAGGTCCTTACGCTTTCTGGGTCCCCTATCACCTTGAGGCAGGAGGGGGTGTCTGACAGTCTGCTTGGGCAGGTTTTAGGAGGGACTCTTGGGCTTGCTCTGTGTACTTCTGTGAACTTTAGAGATGTGAACAGAGTCGTTTCTATTAAGATTGAGGATAGTTTGAGCTACATGAGACCCTGTCTCAGAAACAAAACATAAAAAAAAAGTTAAGCTTTATTTGGAGGTGATTATAGATTTGCATGCAGTTGTAGAAAATAATTCAGAGAGCTTCCTTGAGCCCAATCTTCCCTGTGGAAAGTCTGGCACAGTACCACAACCCAGATTCCAACATGAGCAGGCCAACTCATATCACTGTTGAGACACAGTGCTCTAGCCAACCACTGATCTGTCCTTGATTTTTATAGTTATATCACTTTTTGTTGTTGTTGTTGTTGTTGTTTTGGAGACAGGGTTTCTCTGTGTAGCCCTGGCTGTTCTGGAACTCACTCTGTAGACCTGGTTGGCCTTGAACTCAGATCTGCCTGCCTCTGGAATTAGAGGTATGTGCCACCACCACCAGGCTAGTTTCATCACTTTAAGACTGTTATATGAAGGGGATGAGAGGGCAATATGGCTGCAACATCATTCACCCCATTGATCATGAAGATGGTTTGGCTGATCTGGCTTCCTCCCTCATGGATCCATGCATCTATCCTGAAGCTGCATGTCAGCAGGAGACCTTCCCTGATGGAGGATGACTGTTGTTCTTTTGAGGGTATTTGAGTGGCTGTGCTGAACCTCCAAGCAGGCTCTCAATAGTATTTTATAGATGGAACTGTACAGTGGGTAACTCGTGGAGGCCATTTTGCCACTGCACAGAACTCTTGACCATCTCTCCAAGTTGCTGTGTGGTAATATCTTGTATTAGTGTGTGTCTGTAAGCAGGTGCTTGTGTGTGCAGAGATTCATGTCAGGTGTCTTCTGTCTCCCTCACTACTCTCCACCTTGGTTTTTTATTTTATTTTTTAATCTATTTGATTTGAGACACAATCTCACTATGTACTCCTGGCTGGCCTGGAACTTGCTACATAGTGCAAGCTGGCTTCTAACTCACAGCAATCCTCCTGCTTCAGTCTTCAGAGTGCAGATTGGTGGTATGCACCACCATGTTCAGCATATGTACTTAGAAGAGAAAGAAAAGAAAGGAAAACAGGAAAGAAAACCAAAAACTAGACAGAATGTTTGGGGTGGGGGTTGGCTAGGATCTCCAGGCACCCCAGCCTGGCGGCAGGGGCTGTGTTCCCACACTCCTCAGGGTCCTGCAGGACAGCTGATGGTTTCAGGCAGGAAGCTCTTAACAGATAAGGCAGCAGCCTCCAGCAGATTCGCTGGGCTGTCTGACAGCCCAGGCACGGGTTCCCTCTGAGTTGGACTGCAGCTGGTCTCTGTAAATAAGCAGCCATGAGGCTCCTTGGAGCAGTATCTCTGCTAGCCGGGGACCGTCAGGACAGCACCTTCGCCTAGCGTGCATCCAGGTAGGCGATGCTGCCCCAGGAAACTAGGCCAGGATTGGACAGGCGTCGAGGCATGACCAGGAGGGCAAATTTCCAAACAGGGCTGGAGGGTAGACTTGGGCTTTGGAATTTGGCAAGGTGGGGCACAGTCTCAGATCCAAACATCCTGGAGTTGGTCCATAAGTCAGACACTACAGCTTCAGAATTTGTTTAGCTCCGTGGTTAGTGGAGGGATCTTTGAGAAGCCAAAAGAGACAAATTCTGATCAATCAGTTGAGACATGATGTAATTACAGGCATTTAGGTTAGTGCCCAGAGGTTTGAATGAACACTTCTAACTCCAATGGGGGAGAAACATACCCCAGACTCCTGCTGAGCAGCATTTATGGGGTGACAGCTGAGCAAGCCCTGTTCAGAGACCTACAGCTCAAAGGCACACTCAGCAGTGGACCTCAGGTGGAGGGCAGTGGCAGGGAAGGCGGGAGGGACATTTCCCTTGGGAGCCATCTACCAGCGGGCATCCAGTCTCCCAACATTGGGAAGGGGAGCATCTCGAAAGGGCAGCTGCTTGTGTCCTGACACCAGGCTTCGGGACTGGCTGTTGTGTCTGAGTGGCTCCGGTGGGAGCTCCAAATGGAAATGGTTACATTTGTAGGCCACTGCATGGCATAATGGGGCTCAATTTGATGAGTAATCCTTCCTGGGAGAGCAGAGCTCCAAACTTCCACATTTAGTGTCATCTCCAATTTTGAGACATCTGTGCCAGAGAAGAAAGAGAACAGACAGATCTCTCCTCACCATAGTGTACGTAAGGTCCTCTCTGAAGCCTTGTGGTGGGGGTGGGTCACTTTAGGACAGAGGAGGCTTCCAAATGATGGGGCTGTTTCCAGCAACAGTTCAGAGTCTGTGAGATCCAGGGCTCCACGGTGGGTGTTTAATGGATGTGTCAACTTGTGTGTTTGGCAGCACAATTCATGTTTCCCCCTGACCTGCTCCCAGTTCATTCTTAAGTGTTTCTTTCGTGAATTCCACATTTAATCTCTCCCCAGAAAGCTGTCTCTTTGATGGAAGTGGGGCCTTAGTCTTTGGGCCCTGGCTGAGAGATAAGGATGTTGTTTTTAAAAAGATTTCAGGATTGCTGCATCGTCTCCGTTTATAAAACCAAATTCCTTTCCTGAGTGGCAGCTGCCCAGGACACAGACTAGCTTCCTGGTAGGCATGGCGCCTCCCTGTGTGCCCACCACCTCCCCATGTGCCCACCACCTCCCCGTGTGCCCACCTGCCCTGTTCTGGAGCAGGTCTGGGGCAGGAATCAACTGGAGGACAGTGCCCTACCACATCCACTAGCTCAGATGAAAACTGACAGGAAAGACACACAGACAGGAGAGTCAGTGAGAGAGCAGATGAGGGACAGGAGCCAGCCCTGAAACGTTCTGCATTTCTGCTCTCCCTGCTGGCTTGCTGTGACCTGACCTTTGTAAAGCCACACTTAAGGCTTTCACGGAAGAGAAAGTGACGACTGTCCTGCTGGACACCTGCTGTCTCTGGAGGAGCATTTTTGTTTTGTTTTGCTTTTTCTTTCTGAGACAGGGTCTCTCTGGGTAGCCCTGGCTGTCCTGCAACTTGCTCTGTAGACCAGGCTGGCCTCGAACTCACAGAGATCTGCCTGCCTCTGCCTCCTGTGCCACCACCACCTGACAATGTTTGTGTCTGTGGGATACATTACTGTGCCCTCTTGGGAGCTCCCAAGAAACAGCTGAACAGTTTTTAATCCAGCAAATTGGGTGCAGCAAAGAGTATTTGCCCCCCCCCACACCCTTTTCTTTAAAAGATATTATTATTATTTTGAATTTTTGGGATAGGGTCTCATTATGTAGCCTTGACTGGTCTCAAACTCACAGGAATCCTCTCTGCCTCCCATGCATTTGGATTAAAACCATGGGCCTCCATATCCAGCCTTTTAAATCATTTAAAAATTATGTATATGTATCTGTGTCTGTTTGTGTGAATGTGTGCAGGTGCCAGTGGAGACCAGGGGCATCAGATCTTCCTAGAGCTGGAGTCGTAGGCAGTTGTGAGCACGTGAGTGCTGGGGAACACACTCAGGTCCTCTGCAAGAGCAGTAGGTGTTCTTAACCATTGAGCCGTCTCTTTAACATCTTCTACAACTCCCTTTTTTTGTTTGATGAAGTGGAATCTTACTATGTAGCCCTGGCTAGCTGCTGGGCCTGGAACTCACTGTTGGAGCCCAGGCTGGCCTTGAACTCATGAACTTCATCATTCTGCCACCCCAAGTGCTGGGATGACAGGTGTGCATCACCATACATGGCCTAGTGTTACCTTTGTAGCTATACAGAAGAAGGAACCAAACATTTGCTGCTTAGGTATAACAGCTGAGTGTGGAGAGTTAAAAGCACTGTGGGGGAGTGTGCTCACCCACAGGTTTTGCAGTCCCGTTTCTTAAATTGCTGGAAATTTCAGGAAAATGACAGCAGAGCAATCATCCAAGCGTGACAAGAGTTCTGTGTAAGCTTAGCATCACATTTCTCATACATTTATGAACCTGTCCATGCATAAGTAACTCTTAAAAATGAGAAGCTGGGAGTCTAAACAAGGCTGCCCGCATGCAAATCTCTGTTGAAGCCTAGAAGTGGATACCCAGGCCTCACTGGAGAGTGCTTAGGTTCGCTGATTCCTGTCCATGGTGATTTTCCTTGTGTGTGTGTGTGTGTGTGTCTGTGTCTGTGTGTCTGTGTGTCTGTGTGTATCTATGTGTCTGTGTGTCTGTGTGTGTGTTCTCACCCCCTACAAGCCCAGTCATGTGTTCCTTCCTCTGCTCCCATTCCTGATTTTTGTAGTCTGCCTTGATTTGTTTTTCTTCTTAATAAAAGCAGAAACTCGGTAGGACCATGGTGCTTTCCCAGCCCACCATTTCTCCTAAGCCCTTCTGCATGTGGTCAAGTTCTCTCTGCAGCTGTCTCCTCACAGTTTTTGATCATTCGACTATTTCAGGAGTGGGCATCTCATTAATTAACTTCCGGCTGCCACAACTTTCCCTCTCTCCCACCACCCTGCAAGCATGGATGTACACGCAGAGGGCTGGCAACCTTGTCAACTGCCAACAGCTCAGAGCTCAGTGACCTAGAGTGTGGGAGGGTGGGGAGTGTGAGCTGGGCCTCAAACCCCAACCTTCTAAGGACAGACCAGTGTTGAGGTCAGCCAAGTCCATGCTCTGCAGGCTCAAGACTTTGTCTTCGTGGTTTGAGCTATGCAGGGTGTCTTCAGATGATGGAGTTGGCTTTCCATCTTATACCTCTGGACTTCCAGCAAAGTCCTAAGGTCAAGGTCAGTGAGTCAATCCTCTTGGTTTATACCCTAAATGCTATACCCTTCAATCTTGTGCTCCCTCATCCCTGAGCCTCCCCTTCCCTTAGGTGGGAAGTCAACATCTAGTGTCAGCAAACCGTTCTTCTCTTGTCTCTTGTGGGTACTTGAGCTGAAAGAGGAGTTTCAGATGGCTTCCCTTCACACAGAGGGGACAATAGATTCTGATCACCAGATGCAGCTTTCTATTGTTGGACATGATAGTGGCAGTATGTCTGGACATCGTGATTTCTCCACACATTTTGAGGAGAATCCTTCCCTGGAAGCAAATACAGCAGGGGATTGCTTGGTATTCCTCAAGTGAGTGTCAGCACAGCCGGATAGTGGGTCTGCAGACTATAAAGGCTCCTGGGACGTGGTCTGTGCCCTTACTCTCTGGACTTCTCTGTGGAGAGACTCAACAGGATGATCTCACTGGCTGGGTATGTGGGTCCCTCACCTCTGATGGCTAGATGGCCCGGAGTCAGGGAGGGATGCAGTGTCTTGATCTTTGAGTTGGGCAAGTTAAACCATTGCTCCGTCCACCCAGGTTCACAGGCTTCTTTGACTGGGAAGTCAAATATAGTCCCCCCTCCCCCATGCCTGCTTTCAGTAACCCCAGCACTGTTCTCCAGGGCCTGTAGCTGGCCATTCCCTCGAATTTCCATAGAATCCAGTGAGAACCAATCAGCCTTGCCTCCGCAACACGTCCCAACTGCACCTTTCTTCTCCGCCTCTGCCACGGTGTCCTCACTTCTCGCTACTGCACACCGAGGTCTCCTCTGTCTGACCTCTTCACTTCCTTTCTTTTTGTTGCTGTTGTTTTATTTTTTGGGACAGGGTCTCACTATGTAACTCTGGCTGTTTTGGAACTAACTCTGTAGACCAAGCTGGTCTCGGGCTCACAGATATCCGCCTGTCTCTATCTCCCAAGTGCTGGGATTAAAGGCGTGCACCACCACACCACCCTGAGTCTCACTTCCATTCTTATTCCAATAAATATGGTCTCCAAGAAGAGCGAAGTCACCCTTTTATAAAGCCATGCCCCGATCAAAAGCCTCCATCTTGTTTTGTGGGACTCGCCCATATAAGGTTTCCCAGTATCACTGGACCTGAGTCTTCACTCTGTTCAGGGCTTTTTCTCCTCTGTGCTCACCAGGCCGGGCAACTTCTCCCCAAGCTCCGTTCAAGAGGCTACACCGCTTGTTGCTTCACCAGGGAGGCCATCCCTGACAGGTCTCTAGATAGCAGCTGCATGACCAGGCCATCTCGCCCTGCCTCTCCTCCCAGGGGAAGATCGCTCTTCTCTGCTGCTTCTGGGCTTATCTGTCCATCCTTTTGTCTCTTTTAAAAAAGGTTTATTTATTTTGGTATGTGCGCATGCCTACCTGTGTGTGTGGATGCACACTAGGTGTGTACAGTGCCCACAGAAGCTAGAAGAGGGCATTGGGTCCCACTGGAACCGGGACTACAGGTGGTTGTGCACCACCGTGGGGGTCCTGAGAGCTAAACCTGCATCCTCTGCAAGTGCAGCAAATACTCTTAACCACTGAACCGTCTCTCCCATCCTTGACTGTCTCCTTTGACTGGAGTTTAGTTCTTTAGTTCTTCCTCCACCCCAGCACCTGGAACTCTGCCTGGCAGAAGGTTGACACCTGGAAATATTGCTGAGGAGTTGACTGACCCAGGGAATAGGTGCCAGGAAGCATCAGAGGCCTTCTGAGGTGAATAATTGTGTAGTTATTGCTACAATTGGTATTGTGTGGTTCTGATGCCCCCAGGGAAACCCCCTCCCCAAGCTTTCAGGCCCAGCTCTCCTTCTTGCTTTTTACATATCTTTCTCTCTTTCTTCTTGCCACTACTGTTGGCCTTTCTTATTTCTTCTCTCCCTTCTCTGCTTTCAAGCCATCTAGTGTGGATCTCTGTTTGTACAGGGCTATCCCCTCTCAGACGTGCTCCAAACTCTGCAGGAGGGTCATGTCTTGCATAGGGGCCTTTGTCTTCTTGGAGCCCGAGTCTCTGCCATTAGGATGAGTTGAGCCTCCTGAGCTGGTCTTGTACTCTGTGACTTGTTCTGAGGAAGGCTGGACAGTGCAAGTGACCTTCAGCAAAGGCTTAGGGAAAGCGTTCTGGGCACACATGGTGCCCTAGCTGCCGAGAAACTTCAGAGACTCTCAATGGAGGTTGGTAATTGGTATGTAAGTGAGCCAGCGAGAGAGGGGAGTCCATGAGTGTGGCCTGCTGTTCACAAAGCCCTGTCTGTGTCAGATCCTGTCACTGTTTATGCCTTCCTCCTTCCAGGAGTCAGCGTCCTGCCTGCACTCATGATGACGAGGGACCTGGCTCTTGCAGGCATGCTGATTAGCCTGGCTTTCCTGTCACTCCTACCATCTGGATGTCCTCAGCAGACCACAGAGGACGCCTGCTCTGTGCAGATTCTTGTCCCCGGCCTCAAAGGTAATGGCTCTTCTGCCGCTCCAGTCATGCCTCTGGGTGTCTCAGTTTCCTGCATGGCCTGGTACTTCAGCACACACTCGCCAAGAAGGGCTCTGGTCCAGGTGCATCCTGGGAAATCTGCCCATCTGTTGGGTTTGGGATTCCCTGACTATGAGACCAAGATTCCATGACATTTAAACATTTTCTAGCCAAGGAATTGGGGGTTTCTCATCAGTGATGTATATGCAACACAGCCTTCTCCTCAGGAGCCTTGTGTGAAGGTCTGGCTTATTTGATCTTCTCTGGCATGAGCCGGAGGGCTGGGGTCAACCAGCCTCTTTCCTACTGTATGATGCTACAGTGTTTACATCCCATGGCCTGTAGGGATGAAGCCTGCTTGCAAGACATATTTGCAAATAGAACAACAGTCCAGGGATGTCTGTGGCTTTTCTTCCACTGACAATGAGTATATCAAAGTAGTCCGTGTGCTGCGTGAAAATGATGGACACACACCTTCCTCGTTGGGTCAGACATTATCAAAGTGTGACCTGGATGAAAGCGCCGTGTTCACAGATTTAGATCTGACTTGAGAGGGCACAAGCGGTAAATTATTTCTAGGAGCGAAGAGAAAGTGACGCTAGTGACAGTGGGAAATGAGATGGCAGCTGAAATGTCAACCTGTCCTGATAGAAAGACTGGTCGGAACACCATGGGGGGTGGGGCGTGTAGCTGGGATCTCTGTGGCTTGTTTATCGCCACCGATAAGGAGTCCTTCCCACCCCACTGAGCTTTGAGCAGTGCTGGGGAACATCTTTGGTCTTGATGACCACTCAGGGTTGTACTCCAAGGTCCCTAGGAACAGCTAGACTTATTGTCAAGCTTCCAGGGAAGGTCTCCATTGACTTGGGTGTGGCCCTTTAGAGGCGGAGGTCAAACATGGTTTTGAGACAAAGGGTCTCACCATGAAATCCTGGCTTGCTGGGAACTTCCTATGTAGAGTATCCTGGATTAAATTTACGGGACTCTACCTGCTTCTGTCCCCCGAGTGCTGAGATCAAAGGCGTACACCACCACATCTAGCAAAAACAACTTTTTAAAACAAAGTAGTTTCAGGACATAACGTAATCATGGACAGAGTTGAGGAACTGCCTTGGGGAAGCTTCAGAGTCTGGGCATCAAGGTAGTTTTTTGGGAGATCAGCAGTGGGAAGCTCAGGGGTCTTGTCCCCTTCTTCCCACTGTGGGTGAAATGGGAAGATTATCCGAGAGAATAACATTTAAATGAAGAGGCTTTTCTGATTGTTTGAGAGATAAAAAATTCTTCATTCAGGTCGTGTGTGTGTGTGTGTGTGTGTGTGTGTGTGTGTGTGTGTGTGTACACAAATATGTGTGCTTGTGTGTGGAGGCCAGAGGTCAACCTTTGGCATTGTTCCAGGTGATATCAACTTTGGATTTTGAGATAGGGTCTCTCATTGACCTAGTGCTAACCAATTAGTCTAGTCTGGCTAGCCAGGGAGCCCCAGGGATCCTCTTGACTCTGTCTCCCCAGCACTGGGATTACCAGTGTGTGCTACTACGCTTGGCTTTTTATATGGAGCTTGGGGCATCAACTCCAGTCCTGTGTTTGCTGTGGCAAACACATTACTAACAGTCATTACTCCAGCCCCAGGTACCATGTTTTAAAATGTTTTCATTGTTGCATTATATCTCATTCCTGCTGTAGTATGTTAAGTGCTGTTTCAGGGTCTTATGGTGAGTTGGGATCAATATGAACAGTTTTTCAATAAAACTAGAGGCAGACAGACACAGGATGCTTGCAAGGGGAGGCCAGGTGGAAGTTGTGTGGTGGGCTGTGTCCTTCTTGCCTCCTTTTTTAAAGGGGAGGGTCCATCAGGTAAGTGTCAGTGCAGTGGATGGTGGTCTGGTTCACTCAGCCTTACCCTAATCCAGGTTCTGATGCCCAAAGAAGCTGTGGTCAGGCCCAGAGCCTGCACTTGGCTTGTCCACTCAGCTATCATGGCCCGTGTCTTCAATACACATGCCCCTGCGTCAAATAAGTGAGAGCCATGTGTAAACTCTAGGAGCTGTCTAGAAAACTTCTAGAAAAGCTGGAAGGTGTGCTTACGGTTACCTCTCAGTGAGTACCGCCAGTGCCACTGCCGTGTGGAGGCCTTCCTTCAGGTGCTCTGGGAGAGATTTCAGCCCCATGAAGAGAGGAGTCGCGGTAGCTGCTTACTGTGACGCACACAGTGATGCATGCGGTAATAAAGAATCACGTCCCCACCCTTGCCCATCTTTGGTGGCCTCTGCAGTGGTGGGTTTTGCTGTTGCTCCTCTGTGGGTGATCCTGTTGTCCTCTGCGGTCCAGCCTCTCAGCCTAGCCTTTGGAAGGCTCATCTGGAGAGCCTTCGATGCCCTTCAGTCTGTGTGCCTTTCCTCAGAGCACTGCTCTGCTCTGGCTGGCTGCATCCTGCTCACTCACTGCACTTCAGCTCAAAAGCCGCTTCCCTGGGGAGACGTCTGATCTGACGCATCCTGTGTCACTTTTGCTGAAGCTAGTGCCTCATTCTGTCCTGTACCCTGTATGGCTAATGAGAATCCTCGCGTCAATCTGACTTAAAATATTTCTCCTCCTGGATGGCTCACAGAACGCTCTCTTTGTTGCTGACGTTAGTTTGGCACGGCCGCCTGACACGTCTTTGCTGTTCGGCCCTGATTTTCCCCGCGTGGTTCTCTGCAGGCTTTTATTGTATTCCTGCTTTCATGAGCCCACCCCTACCCCCAGTGCGGGAAGTGTATCTGGCAGCTCTTTACAGGCTCTCTGGCGGCGTTACCCACCATTCTCTTCCCCTCTCTGTCTCTCTGGAATTCTTGTGAGATGGGTTTGGGCATGTATGAGTTGGTTTTTGTTTTTTGTTTTTTGTTTTTTTTCTCTCTCTCCCATCTCAACTTGATAACTTCAAAACAAAACCATCAGGGCTTCACAGTTGAGTGTCTCCCGGAGAAAAGAACTCCTGGTCCTAATGTTTTGTCTCGTGGGGAGGGAGGGAGCGATCATCCTGCCACTGCTTTCTAGCTGGGAGGGTGGATTTCAGGCAGAAGGTCCCCAGTGGGCTTGCTGTCACACTCACTGCCACGCACAACCGTATCTCCTGTCTCTTTTTCTTTTTCTTTTTTTTGACAAGGTTTCACTGTGTAGCCCTGGATAGCCTGGAATTCACTCTATAAACCAGGATGTATAGAGCAAGAAGCAGAGACATGTAGATCTCTGTGAGTTTGAGGCCAGGCTGGTATATAACTCAGTGTAGCCTTTGGTGACCTTCTGTCTTTTAGGGAGGGAAAAGCAGAATCAAATCTGTGGTGTAGGAAGGTCATTCGATCAGGATTAGGTTGGAGTTGAGGCTAGAGAGTGGGTCTCCTGGTTCCCTGTGACTCAGCTCCTCTCCACACACCGGTGTACTCATCCTGTCAGATATCCTGACTGCTTATTTACTCCTCTGTCTCCTGTACCTGGCCACTGAACCCCAGAACACGGAGGGCACACTCTGCTGGTCCCATGTAGCCCACATGGAGGGCCACCATGTGCGCTCCGTGGGTCATGCTGTAAGGACGAGGAAATGCTCAGTGGACACCCCAGTCTGTTCTCCCCAGCATGTCACCAGGCCACATGATGTTTCTCTGGGGGTCACCTGGCAGTGAAACTCCTCCTTACTTTTCCTTATTGTTGGAGCAGTGTGGAGAGCCCTATGGTGGGAAGACAGACTGGAAACCAGTTCAGAAGGGACAGTGGCTGGAGGGAAAAATCTGTTCCCTGAAAAACAAAACAGTGTAGGGAAAGCTCATCCTGAGCTTAGATCCGGGCACCCAGCGCTCGCCCTGGTGATGCTGGTTGCAGTTTGGAGTGGGGTGGGCAGGGAGTAGGGCCAGACCAGCTGCACCATGTGTGAGAGCCTTTCTAATACTTCTGTATGGATGTATAATGCCATAGTCCTGTCCTAGCCAGACAGTGCCTAAACAGCTATAACTTCTTCCACAGGGGATGCAGGAGAAAAGGGAGACAAAGGAGCCCCTGGACGGCCAGGAAGAGTCGGTCCTACAGGAGAAAAAGGTACTCACGATGCTAGCCTCCATGGGGACAAGGAGGGTGGGAGGTGGAGGGGACAGAGCTCTACTGAGACAGATAGAGTTTAGGGAAGGAAGCCATGGTGCTGGCCATCAGGGCCCTGAGGAAAAACTGTGCCCTTGAAACACAGTGGTGACTCTCTGGGAGTGCCAAGGTTCAGGATCACGCGTAGGCTTTAGATAAGGAGAATGCTGTCGTGAAGATAGCCTGACAGAGGAGCACAGCACAGCCCAAGGCACTGGGACAGTAGCTGACCCACCTGCCGAATGGAAGCGGTTGTATGCTGCCTGATGTGGTGCTGGGGATGCAGCTCAGGTCCTCAGGAAGAGCAGCGTGTGCTCTTAACCACCGTGTGGTTTCGACTTTAATAAAACAATGTGGGATTCTGCCTGTGGGTGGTTGATGAGGCCAAACTGCACATTCAAAGGAGTTAGAGCCGGTGTGTGAAGGGACCAGAACACACAGGCACAGGGATGAGAACACAGATGGACGGGGTGAGAGTACCCATGTAGAGAACCAGGCTGTGGATATTGGGTGGCGACATCACACACAAAAGGGAGGATGTCCAAGGGGAGGGGCTGGAGAGTGGGGGCGGGGGTGCTCCAGTTCACATACATATAATGGACTTTGAATATGCTTGAGAATGAAGGTGGCCACACATGTGAGGAGCCACCATAATCGCAGGTGCCCGGCGTGTGTGGCTGCCATCTATCAGATGGCATCATCTTTACTATTTTATATTTTAAAATGTTTTATTATTGCTAAAATATTATGTGTATGTGTGTGTGTGTGTCTCTGTGTGGGTTTGTGCATGTGAGTGCAGTGTCTTTGCAGATCAGAAGGGGGCGCTGGACTCCCTGGAGCTGGAGTCACCTGGCATGGCTACTGGGCCCTCTTGAGGAGCAGAGCTCACTCATTCTCTTAAAAGATTGACTTCTATTATTTTGATTGTGTGTGTGTGTGTGTGTGTGTGTGTGTGTGTGTAGCTTCAAGATTTACTCTGATTGGTGGGATTCCTCATCAGAATGTGTGTGCATTTGCAAACCTGGGTGGGTGTATCCTAGCACTCTGAAAGCCTGAATTTCAGCACTAGGGTCATGGGTCTGAGGTGGGCCTGAACTACACAGCGAGACTCCCTCACCAAAACCCATGCCCATCTCAGATTTATTTTTGTCAGTTAATTAAAAAATATATGGGGGGGCTGGATTGATGGCTCAGTGGTTGAGAACACTGGCTGCTCTTCCAGAAGACCCAGGTTCAATTCCCAGCACCACATGGCAGCTCACAACTATCTGAAACTCTAGTTCCAGAGGATCTGACACCCTCACACAAACATACATGCAGGCAAAACACCAATCACTGCTCACAAAATAAAAAATAAATTATTAAAAAAGACTAAAAGAGAAAAAAGAGAGACTAAATTAAAAAATATGTGAAGACTGTCTTAAAATGTTTTCAAGTTTGTTCTCTAATTTCCCCCATTGTTCACTTCAAGCTCGATGAGCTGCACTTGTCTCAGGAGAGGGAGAGGCCAGGCATGGAGGCACACACCTTAAGGCCAGCGGGTGGATCTCTGAGAGTTTGAGGACAGCCTGGTCTACATAGTGAGTTTCAGGCCAGTCAGGGCTATACAGTGAGACCCCGACTTAAAAAAAAAAGTAGGCTTCCCAGGAATCTGATTCAGGTTCATGAGTGGGATCGGGTGGGGGTGGCTCACAGTCACAGGTCCCATGAGTTCTGGACACAGGCTAGCACATGCAGCTGCCCCAGGGTGGGTGGGATGCCTGGTGAGCTATCAGAGCACAGTAGAGATATCCTAGGCTACAGCTGTTTGTCCTCTTGGAGAACATAACTCCAGGTCCTGTAGACCCTGGCCTCATACATCTCTGGAAGGAGACTGGGTACCTGCAGCAGTGCTGGGAGCTGCTGCTAGATTCCTTCTAGAAAGCTCTGTCCACTCATCCTTCACTTCCAACTGTTGCTGGGCTGTGGATGCAAAGCCCTGGTCCATGAGGTGGTGGACTTTCCCTGTCCTGTGTAGAGGCAGCATCAACCATTCTGTTCCTCAGAGCAGTCTCGAGGCCGCCCAGAGCCCTCTGCAGCCTCTGGCTTTATGTCTCAACTGCAAACACGACCATATCTGTAGCTGGGTTTGGCCTTCAACTTGTGCCAATATCCTTTTATGTTCTCTGTAGATTTGGCTTGTGAGTGTCCTGGTAGCCTCACCAGGACCTTCTGTTCTTCTAGAACATTCTCCTATGGTCCCTTTCTCTCTGTAGATGCTTTCCTCAGCTAACCCGAAACTGATTCTCACTATGTCCAAATTGGGCTCTGTTCAGAAAGTCCAGGAGCTGATGGACCCGAGCCTCCTCTGCATCATCCAGGTTCCGTTCTCCTCCTCATATCTCAAATAGACTCAGTTGCCAAGCAGCAAACCAGGCAGCAGGAACCAAGTACCAGGCCTTGCTGCCCCCACCTTCAGTCTGGCTAACGTCCAGGCCCAATCTGCGGTGTGAACCGTCTTCCCCACCAGGCTGCAAGCCTTACACATGTCTGCTCAGGGCAGGTGCTGTGGGCAAGCCCTTCTGGGACCTCCAGCTCCATCTTTTGGGGATAGCTCAGATCTTCCCTATTGCCTCCTGGAGGCCAGAGCAATCTCTCTAAAGTGCAGGTGTGGTACTCTGGCTTTCCTATGGCTTGAGAATTCTTCTTGGGGATTAAGATTCCTGGCATTTTGCTCTTCTAGTACCTGAAAGTAGGGCCCAGGCATGTGCCTCTGCCCCAGTGTCCCCTTGAAGAGGCCCACGTACAACCCCCAGCCCACGAGTGCCCTCCCTGCTTGGTTCCACCCTCACATTGGTTGGCGTGTTAGTACTGGATTCTGCCTCTCTAAGGAATGTGACACCCTCTCTTTCTTCCTCCACATCTATTGTTTTCCTGCTGTATCCAAAGTATAATAAATATGGTCATGCATTCCTACGTTCCAGTACTCAGGAGGCTGATGCAGGAGGGTAGTAAGTTTGAGGCCAGCCTGGGCTACATAGTGAGATATTATTCCAAAACCAAAACAAAACAAACAAAACAACATAAAAATAAAACCCTCGAAAATAAAGCCAAAACAAAATATAATACATGACATTTCAACCAAGGCAGCAAATTCTAGACAGAGATAATAATGATAGTAATGTGCCAGAAATGAAGGCATGGGGTGGTGGGGAAGCATTGACCAGAGCAGAACAGGTACAGGGAGGTTTAATGATGAAACACACCACAGGAGACAGATGCAGGGGCTGAATTCTGAGTTCTTTATAAGGGTTAAGGGGAGCTACGTGGTCTGACCTCTGTCCAGGCATAGGTCCAAGCAGGCACCTCACTATCTTGTTAAGCAGTAAATGTTACAGCATGGGTCATCATTCCTAATTGGAGCCATGTGGGATGAGGTTCAGAGGCGATGTCACAGGCCACTGGGGTTGGGTTCCAAGTGGTCCAAGTCTCATTGTTAACTTGGGATTTTCCGATTCTCTGTTTTGAGGCATGGTCTCGTGTATCACAGGCTGGCCTTGAACTTGCCCTGCAGCCGAGGGTGGCTTTGAAATCATCCTCCTGATTCAGCCTCCTGAGTGCTGGGGTCCCAGGTGAGCACCCCCTACTCCCGGTGTGTGGCTGCCTTTCCTGTTGTGGTGATAGGATACCCAGACAAAACCAAATCCCAGAAGGGTTTGACTCATGGTTTGAGATGAGTCTGTCGTCTCTCTCATTGGCAGAACTTGAAGCCACCTTTTAGGTAACCTACCACTCCATTAATAGCCTGATCTTACGTAAATAAAATCTACCAGAGACCCCAGGGGCAGCACCTGTGGCTTGTGAGGGTGACTCTGTTAGTGACTGGCATCTTCAAAGGATGCCGTGACGGAGGCTCAGGGCGTGCCACAGTTGAGTGGCACCTTGTAACCATTTCTTTTTATACTGGACACTGCTGCAGCAAGTGGGCAATGGGGCAGGTGTACACTGCCTTCAGTGTTGTGTCTCTGAGGCTCTTTAAATATCTTTGAAGTCCTTGGGTGATCTCAGCCCTGGCTGAGCTCTGGGTCTGTGTACTCCACTTTCCCCCAGGTGAGTGAACTGCTCTTCCTGAGTCCAGGGCGGTCTGCCAGTAGAGACGCCCAAGTTCTCATGCTGGGCTGCTGTCTCTATGGAGTGTGATGGCCCTTGGCAGGCTGTAAATCACCACCACCACCCCATCCCACCCCACCCAGCCTCCGGAAGGCCCCCGAGGTTGGCTTGTGTTAACAGGCCTAGGTGCTGCTGCAGTCTGAGTTTCCCAGGGCGGTGGGCTCACCACCCTGGGTCTGGACAGCCCAGCCTCCACCAGATGTAACTGGTGTCCACCTGGGACTGCTCTGGAGGAGGCAGCTGACTTGCAGGGTAAGCAGCGGCCCTGCCAGGAAGAGAGAAGTGTCTGCTGGTGAGTTGCCTTTGCTGAAGCAAAGCCAGGGCAGCACAGAGCCCCGGAACTGCCGGCTGTCATCTGCTGTTTATTGAGACAAGAGCAGCATCTACATTTCTGGGTTGTGTGCTGTGTGGCAGGCGCAGGGTGGCTCTGCTGATGTGACCCGAAACGCGTTGTCCCAGATTTTCCCGGCTGGTCCCCAGACTTAAGCAGTGACGGGAGGGGGCGGCAGCCTCGTTCCCTGCCGCCGTAGAAGCTGGGGCCCCTCCTGGCCCTGGCAGCGGAGGGCAGCTGCACCAGCACGGGGCTGTCATGAGCTGTAGTGCGCACACCATCCTTCATAAAAATTGCTGAGGAGGCTGAATTGCGCGTGCCCCCTTTTGCCCCGTCTCCTCTTCAAAGGGCTCTGATATCTTCATTAAAATTAATACGAATCACGCGCCTGCTGTGAGCTGCCCACCCGCCCCACTCCTCCTGCGTGTCTGGAGAACAAATGGGAACCACCCCACTTCTCGTTAGAGTAATGGGCTGTAAGGACGGCAGCTGCGGGTCACAATGGCTCCCAGCGTTTGGAGTGCCTCCTTCAAGCTTCTCCACTTAAAGGCACAGGCTCTCAACGCACAACTGAGCCTGTGTGCACATCCCAGAAAGCCCATTGCCCTGCTTTAGCCTTGTAACCATGCCGCCGCTCTCCCCATGGAGCTAAAACAAGCTTGTGACCAAAAAAGGGAGGATGAGCAGACAGTCTGGATGTCCCCGCGGCTTCCATCCTTTCTTCCTCCTAACACATCTGAACAATAGCATGTTCCTGTCAGCAGCTGCCAATCCTGTGCACGGCTATACGGTAGAGGGCCAGATAGCAAGAAGTCTCCCCTGGTGCTTTGAATAAACTGGGTTCTCAACCAACTCTGTGCTAGTTAGCTTTACCACCCTGGGTTGGGTGAGGGTCAACTGTATGCTTATACACATGTGCTTGCACACATGTATAGCATGTATGCTCACACACATGCATGCATATTGTGTACATGTATATGCTTATATGTAGATATGTACACACACATAAAAATGCGTGTAAATTACTATTTGGATGCTTATGAATAAGTATGCACATCTAAAATATGTGTTTTTGTGTCCACATTGTGCACGTGTGTGTGTATACAAATACTCTGTGTATATGTGTTTGCATTCACATGAATATGTGTTTCTGTATGGTATATGATACACATGTTACCTTTGTATGCACATATATCCATGTGAATGCATTCACATGTCTGTATTTTATATATGTGCACACATATTTGCAATGCATGTGTGAATATAGGTTTGTAACTGTATATATGTATATAGGCATAATCACATGTATGTATGATTGTGAAGCACCTAGTTGTATTTGTACACTCACGTTTATGTGTGGTGCATATGCATACACTGCGTATGCATATGTGGATATATGTGTTCTAGTTAGATTTGCTTCCCTAGGAATGATAAAACATTTTGATCAGCAGTAACTTAGAAAAGAGGGTTTATTTCAGCATCCATGTTACAGTCCATCATTGAGGAAGTCAGAGCAGGGACCTGGAGGCAGGGACCATGGAGGCATTCTGTGTGCTGGCTTGTTCTCACACTCATTCACAGGCTCACACTTGGCCGGCTTCTGCATAGCCCAGGAGTGGAGTAGGACAGTGTGTACATGTCCGTGTGTCTACAGTATATGCATATTGTGTGTATGTATGTATGTATGTATGTATGTATGTATATATATGTTCATGTGTATGTGCACATGTGTCTAATATGCACATGTGCTATGTGTATGTATGTTTGTGATACTCAGCTCTAGACCTGACCCTGGCAGATGTTCTATTTATTGCAGCTGCTCTCATTCTGCTGGGTCAGAGCAGGGCGAGGGTCGCGCCAGAGCTGTTAACGGGGAGGCAATGGCTCCCTCTGGCTAGCCCAGCCTGTCCCCCCACAAAGGCCTTCTTGTGAGTGTGCCCAGTCTTCTCATGCTTGAGGTGCTATAGACTGGTGCCTAGTGGTCAGGCTGAAGGTTTGGGGCAGAAGGGATGGGGTGGTAAACAGGAGAGGCAGAGCTGTCTGTCTGCCACCCTGACTCCCACTGGCCTATGGCCCTCACTCATAGTCACAGCAGGACCCCAGGAGGCCATTGCTTGCCTGAAAGACCATGAGCCTGCACAAGCCCTTCAGCCCTGGTCCGTGTAGCCCTCCAGTACTTCCTGAGCCAGCAAGGAGTGGGCGTGAGGCACTCTGTGGGTACCGGTGCAGAGGCAGAGTCTCAGGTAAGACCGCTGTCCTACAGCTGAGGCGCTGGGTTTGGAGCCCTGATGTGGAGTCAGGTGACATTGGTCTTGGTGGCACCTAGTCACTTGGTACCTCTCTATGCTCTGTGCATGACGCTCTGGCTTCCTGATACAGTGACCTGGGGTTCTGGGGACATTTAGGACATTTGCAGGAGAGGAAAGAGAGGTTTAAAGATGATTGCAACTTGTCCAAGGCTGGTGAATGTGAAGCAGAATGTGATGGCTCACATCTTTAATCCCAGCACTTGGGAGGCAGAGGCAGGCAAATCCCCGTGAATTCAAGGCCAGCCTGGTCTATGTATTGAGTTCTAAGTCAACCAGAACTCTTGTGAATGGAGACCTGGATTTGGGGGTCTGGGTCTGTCTGAGTGTAGTTTGTGCTTAGAGCCACCGGACAACTGTGTTTACTGTGTGGCCTGTGGAAGTCATCTCCCTTCTGGGCCTTGCTTCTCTGTGGGTGCACAAGATGGCAGGGTCAGTCAACTGAGCCACCAACTAGGACTTGATTTGTTTCTTTGAGCTCTGGGGGCTGGAAGTCCAAGATGCAGGTGGGGCGGGGATGTTTTCTCCATGCCTTGCTGACAGCTGCCCTCTTCCTGTATCCTCACGTGGCCTGTACTCTCTGCATGTCTGGTGTCTGGCTCTTATAAGGCCACCAATGCTGTTAGATCAGGGGCCAACATATGACCTATGACCCCAGTGAGCATCCATGGCTCACTTGAGCACAGATTTTTTTTTTAGATGGACTGTTCAGCTCATCAAAAGATAGAAATGACAGGCTGAGGATGTGGCTCAGTTAGTAAAGTGCCTGCCATGCAAGTATGAAGACCTGAGCTCAATCCCCCAGAACCCGTGTGAGAAAGTCAGGCACAGCGCTGTAACCCCAGCGCTGAGGAGGCAGAGCCAGCCTAGCCACATTGGCAGGTTTCAGGTCAGTGAGAGACCTTGTTTTAATAAACAGCTGACCTTTGGCCTTCACATGCATGCACACAAATGAACACATATGTATACACACATCATGGCCGTGAGAACGACGTGATGTTGAGCTCAGTCGAGTCACATGAATGTACTGTCCTGACTCAACATACCAGATGTGTCTGGGCTTGTCCCTTAATGATGGAGAAGGGAGCAGCCTACCCCTCGCTCTTGCTGTCTTCAAGGATCAGGTGATGGTGGAATCCCAGGCAGATTGAAAGAAGCAGGGACCAAGGCAGTCCTAGCTGGCTTTGGTGCCCATCAATCACCTGGGACTGTGTTAAAGTGCAGGTGCACATCCACCTGGCCCCTGGGGCTGTCCGTGTGGCTTGTCACCGTTCCAGGCTCTCAAGTGCCGCCGGTGATGATGAATGACTGTTGCTGGGGACACGTGTGTCCCACCTGCTATGTGCCAGGTGCAATTCTGGGTGGTGTGCCTGTTTCTCCAGCATCCAATGAGGGGCACACTGCCAACCCTGTTTCATAGGTGCAGACCCAGCTTTGGGGCCGCTGAGCCAAACTCTGAGCCCGTTTTGCCGACAAGGATGCCAGGCTGCTCTGTTTGAGGTGGCACAGAGCCACACCGAGTAAGGCCGTCAGGCAGTGGGAAGGGGAGAAGACAGACAGCTTGATTACAGGGATTTTCTTCCAAAAGCCTTTACTACAGGATTTCAGCTTCTTGTTATTTTAAAAATGTATTATTTCCTGTGTATGAGTATTTTGCCTGCATACATATTTATATTCAACGTTCTGCCTGTGTGCCTGGTTCCAGAAGAAGGCATCAGATTACTTGGAATGGGAGTTGCAGATGGTTGTGAGCTGCCATGTGGGTGCTAGGAACTGAACCCTGGTCCTCTGAAAGAGCAACCAGTGTTCTTAACCACTAAGTCATCTCTTCAGCCCCTTATCTTATATATTTTTTGAGACAGGGTAGTTATTCTAGCTCATTCTATAGTTCTGGCTGGCTTGAAACTATATAGACCAGTCTGGCCTTGAATTCACAGGAATTTACCTGCCTCTGCCTTCCGAGTGCTCTGATTATAATATGAGTCACCACATCCAGCTTATATATTTACTTTTTTGAGTTAGTGTCTCATGTAGCCCAGGCTGGCCCTGAAATTACTATATAGTCAAGGATGACCTTTAAACTTCTGGTCTTCCTACATGTATCTCCTGAGTGCTAGGATTACAAACATGTACTCCCATGCCCTGTTGCATGCTGGGGATTGAATTTGGAATTCTGTGCATGCTAGCAAGCACTCTCCCAACTAAGTTATACCCCAGGCTCAGATTCCAGGTCTACAGAGGTGAAAACAGAGGCTCAGAGAATGTGGTTGTTTGAATAGGTATGGTCCCCATGGATTCATGTGTTTGAATGCTTGGCCCATAAGGAGTAGCACCACTAGGAGGTGTGGCCTTGTAGGAGGAAGTGTGTCACTGTGGAGGTGGGTTTTGAAGTGATATATGCTCAAGCTAGGCCTGGTACAGAGTCTTCACTTCTGCTGCCTGCGGATCCAGATGTAGAACTCTCAGCTCCCTCTCCAGCACCATGTCTGCCTGCATGCCACCATGCTTCCCACCATGGTGATCATGAACTAAACCTCTGAACTGTAAGCCAGTCCCAATGAAATGTTTTCCCTTCTAAGAGTGGCTGTGGTCATGGTGTCTCTTCACAGCAATAAAAACCCTGAGAAAGAGAGATTTAATAAACATACCCGGGGTTGCTGACTAACCCAGGCTACTCAGCTCCACAAGGGTAGAGAGGATGCACAGACTCAGAGCTGCCTCAGTCCTTGTGGGGCTCCTTCTCCTGTCTCCCCAAATCTTGGCACATCTTAAACCAATGGCATCAATGTTCTGTGGGAACTTGAAAGCTCTGTCCAGCACTCAGGGACCCAAGAGGCCCCCCAAAGGCCGCAAGCTGCTGCCTACGCAGGCCAGCTGGCCATGTTTGCTTTCTGGAGCTCGAGACTCAGATTTTTCCTCCCCCGTGTCCTTCACATCCTCTGCGCCGAGTTGCTGCTGTCTCCACCGTGTCTTGTTTTCCACACTTGCTCTTGGTTCCCGGGTACTCCGATGGCAGGGCTTGGCACCCATGTTTCTCCAAGGACAGGAGCGGAGTGTGGTGCCAGCTGGTACCAGGAGCCAAGTGTCAGCAACAGCTTTGAATTCCTGTTCCTGTTGGGCTGTAAGAGTTAGGGATGGGTTGGAGCCAAGTGTTCTCAGATCAGCCTCAGGTGGTGGCTGATTTATGACAGCCGGACTCCCACTTGCAGGCCCTCGGCCCAGTGGACTGAATTGAACAATGGAGTGCTAATTGATTGTTCTGTTGAGGTGGGAATTTTGCAGGAAAGAAAAAAAAAAACCACCCTGAGGCATTTGTGTTGCAAATGTTTTTCCTCCAGCGACTTTTAAGCCTATCTGCCTGTCACCTCAGGGACCTGATCTTCTACCTGATGTGGCTGGAAGGCTGAGAAGGCAGAGCTGTGGAGTGACTTTTCCTCGACCATTGCCTTGAACCAGTTAGACATTTCTCAAAGCGAAGCAGCCCCACAGTGGACAGAGACCTCCACATCCCTTGCTGTCCTTTCCTCCACAGCACACAGCAGACTACACACACACTCAGCACCCTCAATCCCACCTGCTGTGTGGTAGCAGGCAACTGATCTCCCAAGGTTTGGGGCATTTAGTGGGAACTGCCCTTTCCAGGGTAAGATCTTTGGTTTTTATTTTCTAGGACCCGGCTACCCAGCCTCTGTCCATATGGGAATGTGGTAAGCCTGGGTATCGGGATGACCCATCTGTCCATTCTTGAGCAGTGCAGTGGGGTGGGTGTACCCAGCTGTCAGATGGACAAGCTGAACCTTATGTCCTCCAAACACGTGACGTGAACTTGGGCTGGGCAGGCATGCTCACTGGTTGGCGTGGGGGAACGGTGGGCTCCCATCTCCACTGTGGGGCTTCAGTGGGTTGTGTTGACTTGTCCAATCTGCGGCCTCCAGGCTGCATGCAGCCAAAGACAGCTTCAATTACAGCTCAACACGAAATTACAAACTTACTTAAACCGTGAGATATTTTTGTGATTTCTTTAAAAACTCAGTTGCATGGCCTAGCATGAACTACGCAGATGTCAAGGGGAATGTTTCTATTTCAAAAGGTTGGAGAGGATTGCTAAGGTCTCTCTTTCCTTCCCTGTTCCTTAACTCATTGGTCAAGACACTGCCTGCCCTGGTCTCAGCCCCTCTCCCTCTGAACACCACCCCCACAACACCCCCCCCTTTCTGGCTCCCTTGAATCCCTCTAGATTCTTTCTTTATCAATGTCAAGCCTACTCTGTCCCCATCTTACATCCACGGCCTTTCTTCCTGTTTGTCTCTGGTATACTGGAGCACAGTGCCCTCTCTGACTTTCCTGGCTTTAGGATGGCCCACTCTGCATACAGGTATCCAGGCCACAAGCCTCGACCTCACCTTACATCCCATCGCTGAGTTGTTGTTAACTCCAGACACCTGCCCATTGGGAGGCTTCTTTTCGTTCTCTGAGATGCCGTCTGGCTAGCCACCCGCTGGCCTCTGTGCCTGCCTTGCCCACTTCTCCTCAAGTGTGGCCGGGTTTCCCAAGCAGGAATCTGATCTCCCCCTCGCCTCCTCCTGGCTCAGCAGTGGCTTCCACTGCTCTGAGGATGCACTGTGCCCTCTCAAATGCGCTGCCCCCGTCCCCCTCCCCCTGCCCCGTCCCCAGCCTCCACATGGGTCAGTGCCTCCTTCCTCCCCTACAGTTGTTCTGCATTTCCATTGCCAGACTGTCCCCTGTGTCCTCAGCTCGCACTCTGTACCCTGCTGGACCACGGACTTGCTCTGCCCTTTCCCCCCCAGCACAGACTTCACCCATCTCTATCTCCCCCATAGCAGGACAGCAGAACAGCTCTCAAGTCAGCAGATCGTGGCTCTTGACCTGGTTCTGCTGGACTTTCAGGGTTCAACATGGTCAAGTCACTTAATCCTAGAACTACCCTATGGGCAGCTGACCAGTTTTAGTGGCCGTAAAGGAGACTGCGCGCGTGTATGAATGCGCTTCGTCAGCAAGCACTTTGTTCTCCTGCTCTTTCCATGGACGGTGTGTGTTCCAATCAGCCAGGGCTCTGTCCTTTGGACTCCATCTGCTCTGCGTTGAGGGAGCATTCCATCTACTCCCGCACTGGGAGACCCTTTGGGAAGTGCCGTGCTGTGAGGTGCTTCATCAGCACACGGGGCGGGTGGAGTCCTCCCTCCCGCCTGTCTTGAGAGCCACCTACATCGAGCTTCTGTTTATCCTCTATAACCCTAGGGGCAATAGAAGATCAAAAGGTCATGGCATCATGACCACACGTGAGCCTGCCCATGGCGAACTTGGTGCCCAGGGCTTCTCTGTATGCTTGTTTGCTATTTGTGCATTGGTGTCTCATTAGTGGGGATCCCAAAAGATTACCCAGGAAGGACACGGCATTGAGAAATGTCTTCTGCCTTGACTTGTTATGGATCTGGGAGAGGACAGCTAGTCACAGCTTTATTCCAGTCCTCAGTGTTCTCTGGGGCAAGCAAGGCCACCAACCCACTGCTCCCTCTTACAATGGATGAGAGAGAGCAGAAGGGCTGGCGGCCTTATGCAACTAGACCGAATACTTGCTGATAGGAAGGACACAGCAGGCACTGTGCTACAGACCTGCCGTAAGGCATGCCAGAGCATTCTGGGCTCTTCTCCCCGTGCCCTCTGTCTCCTGCAGAGCCACCTTCAAATGCAACCAGAAGGGTTGCCCAGGGCTTTGCTGTTCCCAAGAGCATCTGGCTGTGTCTGTATTCCAGAGTGATGCTTTTGGTTTGGGTGTGAGAACAAGCTTGGGAGACACGGTTGAGCTAAGATACAGGTCAGGGACCTGCCCTTCCTGACCCAGGCTCAGAGAAGAACTGGCCTTGGCTGCGTGACTCAGGAGTGCTGGCCTGTTCTCCTCCCTTCTGCCATCTGTGTGACTCAGATCCTTTGTTAGAAACAAAACCATTGGGCTACCTGTGAGGAATCATCCTGTGACAGTCATGTATGTGCCCTTGAAGAGTTATTCTTTATGTAGTCTTTTCCGGTGTGCATGTGTGCACATGTGTGATGGTGAGGAGGGGTGTATCAGATCACCTGTGTATTATGTGATGGTGAGGAGGGGTATGTCAGATCACCTGTGCACATGCGATGGTGAGGAGGGGTGTGTCAGGTCACCTGTGTATTATGTGATGGTGAGGAGGGATGTGTCAGATCACCTGTACATGTATGATGGTGAGGAGGGGTGTGTCAGATCACCTGTGTATGTGTGATAGTGAGGAGGGGGTGTGTCAGATCACCTGTGTATTATGTGATGGTGAGGAGGGGTGTGTCAGATCACCTGTGTATTATGTGATGGTGAGGAGGGGTGTGTCAGATCACCTGTGCATGTGTGATGGTGAGGAGGGGGTGTGTGATAGATCACCTGTGCATGTGTGATGGTGAGGAGAGGTGTGTCAGATCACATGTGCATGTGTGATGGTGAGGAGGAGTGTGTCAGATCTCATGTGCATGTGTGATGGTGAGGAGGAGTGTGTCAGATCACCTGTGCATGTGTGGCGGTGAGGAGGGGTGTGTCAGATCACCTGTGCATCAATCAATTTTGGCCTTATTGTTTTCTACAGGAGACATGGGGGACAAAGGACAGAAAGGCACTGTGGGCCGCCATGGAAAGATTGGTCCCATTGGCGCTAAAGGTATTGGTGACACACTTCTTGCCCCACATTCCCCGATAGGCTCGGAACAGCTGCTGCCTGGGCCACTTTGCCTGGATCTCTTGTTTTCATGTGTCACTCTGATAAACTCCAGCTGCAGGATTCTCGCTACAGGGATACCAAAGGAGATGCGTCTCTGTGAGCATCAGGGTGGGTGGAGTCACACCAGCCTGCAACACTTAAAGAGCATTTAACCTCCTGGATGTAGGATCCAGAGCGTGTGCTTGAGCCAGAGCCTGGATCCTCAGCACACCTTCCTTATTAACAAGCGTAATGAAATGATGAGGGACTCGCGTGGTCAGGATGGGTTGTATCATGAATTACTGAGTCTTCACCCCCACCTGCAGCTTCATCTTCCATCAGATGTGTTCTGAGCACCTGGACCTGGCCGGGGGGTGGGTAGGGGACTACACAGGGGTCATGTAGCTCTCTGCGTGATCTCACTGAAGTCTCCTGTGCTCCTGTGTGGGTTGGCCATGGGCGAGGCTCAGCCTGGGTGGCCGGTGGCTGGCGAAGAGCTGTACTGGCTATCAGAGGCAAGGGAGGAATTTGGCCGTGGTCTCCCCAGCTGTCTCCTGGGTTCTTGTACTGGAGCAGGTTGACTTGGCCCAGAGATGTCTTGGTTCGAAGTCTGAGCTGTGACTTGGTTTGGGTTTGCTGCAGCCCTGTGCTGTTCTTGCAGAGAGAGACCATTGACCAGGAGTGTTGGGGAAGTGGGCACTCTGCTCGGCTGTCTCTTCTCTGGGAAGAACCTGCTGTCAGATATCATCCTGATGGGCATGGGGTGCTGAGGGACATTCAGGCTACAAAACCTTCACAGAACGTGGTGAAGTATCGATCTCATAAAAGCTGCCATTTCAACTGTGCCAGCTGCACAGTTCAGTGGCACCAACACATCCACAATGTGATGCAACCATGCCCACTGTTTCCAAAAGCTTTTTATCGACCCACAGAGACACTGCACCATTAAGGAGTAACTCCCTCCCCCTCCCAGCCCCTGACAACCCAGAGTCTGCTTTTTGCCTTTGCTCATCCTATAAACCATATAACGGGATTTGCCCTTTGTGGTGGTCTCCTTTCCTTTAGTACAATGCTCTTCATCATTTAGCAAGTATCAAAAGTCCCCCCTTTTTAAGGACAAATGACACCTATTGCACAGATAAACCATGTTTTGTTTATCTAAGTATTGTGAAAATTCCTTCCCTGAGGAAACATAAATGGTGTCTACCTCTTCCTCCTAAGGTCCCAACAACAAACCAAAGTACTATTCCACCCAAGTTTGACCTAGAGAACAAATGGATTTATTGGGCTTACATACAGAACACGGATGAAGGATTACTTGCATAATTGTGGGGGACCCCAAAGCAGTGATATCGGAAAGTCACATTGCTGGCATCTCCCCTTCTATGGGAAGTTAACCTTCCCTAGCATACATGCTCTGGTACCTCAGAGACTCCAAGACTCCAAGGTCACATGCCATCAGGGCAGAAACTTCGTGTAAATGGCTGGCAGGACTGGCTGGAATCTTAGGTAAGGGTTCAGTGACCCTCTGCATTCCCCCTTTCTCTGATGACAGCTGATAGTCATGATCTGATGGCATCTTGCAAGCAGGCACAACTGTCGTGATGAGAAGTGTGGATGCTCTGTTCCGAGGACTGAGTTATCTGCTACAATCTCCCAGTCTGTGGGCACTCAGGCCATCTGTCCCCACTGGCTGCTGTGGCCAACGCTGTAATGAGCGAGGGGAAGACAGAAGGAATGCATATTCTTTTCTACATAGCATGTGTGCTGGGCAGCTCTCCAAGTCTCATGTGGAGACCAGGACCACCCTTTTTTGGCTTTGATTATTCGATTGGCTTTGTCTCCAAGGCTGTCCTAGGCTGTCCTCTTGGGTCCTGGCCAGGCTGAGATTCTGGAGGTCTTCAAACACCTGACAGAACACAGGGGAATGAGTTGGGCAGGGGCTGCTTAAATGCTTCCCTCCTTATGTGAACAGACTGAATCTGCAGATGTGGAACTCACAGTCCTTCACGGAGATGGTTCTGTCCTCTGAGCAAGAGGGATGATGCATTGGGGATTCTAAGATGACTGATGTAGACACACACACACACACACAAACACACACACACACACAAAATGGCTTGATCTCACAGAGGCTGTCATTGTGTTCTATAATATATATATTATAATATATATACATATATATATATAGTGTGTGTGTGTGTGTGTGTGTGTTTGTGTGTGTTGAGATTGAAGGCAAGGGGTTAAGAGGCTGGGCAGGGTCCTGGTGTCTGGGTCCTTCTGTGACACTATACTACCTGGAGCAGATTCAGAGGAACTAGGGTTACAGCTTGGGATTATCGAGCTGTCTACACTTCCTGGATCAGGCTTTCCCTAAACTCACCCCATCTCCCATTTCATGTTCATCCGGATGTTCCTGTTGAGCTGGCCTACTGTCATCTGCTCTGGGTGTTAAGAAATCTATACCATGTCGTCCGTAAAACATTCCCTGAAGGGCCCTGCGCTCCCCAGACCTGACTTCAAGTATGCCATTGGATGCTCCCCCAAAGCCCACAGAATGCAAATGGCCATGTTTATAAACAGCCTGTAGAAGAGCTGTCTGTAGAAGATGATGATGGGGAGTGGTGGGGACTGAACCCAGAGTCTTGTACATGCTGTACAACTCTACCACTGAACTACTTCCCATCTCCGATAAATAAGATGTTTAACCTGACACATTTTAATTCCAGCGACATCTCCCCTCTGAATGGTAACTTTAATTTTTCTTTTTATCACCCAGGTGAAAAAGGAGACTCTGGTGACATTGGACCCCCTGGTCCCAGTGGAGAACCTGGTATGACAAATCATAAACCATGGGGCTGGAGTGATGGTCCAGAGGTTAAGAACACTGGCTGTTCTTCCAGGAGACCTGGGTTCAATTCCCAGCATCCACATAGGAACCACACAGCAGCTCACAATTTGTAACTTCAGTTCTAAGAGACCAGATGCCCTCTTCTGGCCTCTGGGGTCACTGTAGACACATGGTGCACAGACGTTCATGTAGGCAAATACCCATACACATAAAGTTAAACAATTATAAGTAATAATAATAAATTAAAAGAAAAACAGAGCTACGTGTGGCTGCATGGAGCCCTGGGCTCCAAAACTGGGAATGATGGTGCACACCTATAATCCTCTCATCAGCCATCAGGTAGAGGCAGGGGCATCTGAAGTTCAAGGTCATCTTTGGCTACATAGCTGTGCTACATGGGATCCCATCTCAAAAGAGACAAACAGGTGCCCATGCTACCCTTGTGTACAACCTAGTGAAACTCATTGGGGCACACAAATGCACACACACACACACACACACACACACACACACACACACAACACGGACATGGTGTTGGAAGGAGGAAGGGGTCCAGTTGGAAGGAGCAGGAGGGGACAAGAGAAGGGAACAGGATGAGTATGATCAAGATACATTATGGACATGTATGGGAATGTCACAGTGAAGCCCATTATTGTGCATAATTAATACACACGCATGAAAACATTTAAGAATCACAAACTGGACCTGCAGTGGGCAGGGAAGCAGGGAGCTCAAGTAGCTGATAGCTTCTTGTGAGACTGGGGTATTCCAGTCTCTGGTTTCTCTATCGTTTTAATCTTCTCGGGGTTGTGGTCTGTCTACAAGGCATTGCTCTGTCTGTGTAGTAGGCTCAGGTATGCCTGCCCTAGAAGTCAGGCTGCTCGTTTCCTGATCCTTTTCTCTGTGGCATACACATTTGGTGTGTGTGTGCGTGTGTGTGTGCGCGTGCGCGTGTGTGTGTGCGTGTGTGTGTGTGTGTGTGTGTGTGTGTGTGTGTGTGTGTGCGCGCACGCGCGTGCTCGCGTACCCTTCTTTTCCAAAACCAGTCCCCTCTATAAAAGGCTGCTTCTTGCAGGCATCCCGTGTGAGTGCAGCCAGCTGAGGAAGGCTATTGGGGAGATGGACAACCAGGTCACTCAACTGACGACTGAGCTGAAATTCATAAAAAATGGTACGTAGGACTGAGAGGCCTTCCCCTTCCCTCTTCCTCCCCGCCTTCTCCCCAAAGCTGGACAGCATGGGCTTCCATTTGCTGCTCAGCGCCCACCGCTGCCCTGCCTGTGGCCGTGGTGTGGTGGCGTGCGTTGAGTTTGTTTATAGAAATGCAAGTGCTGGCCTTTCAGCACTGCCGTCCCCTGCAGCTGTTGCTGGTGTGCGCGAGACCGAGAGCAAGATCTACCTGCTGGTGAAGGAGGAGAAGCGGTATGCAGATGCCCAGCTGTCCTGCCAAGGCCGGGGAGGCACACTGAGCATGCCCAAGGACGAGGCAGCCAACGGCCTGATGGCTTCGTACCTGGCACAGGCCGGCCTGGCCCGTGTCTTCATAGGCATCAATGACCTGGAGAGAGAGGGCACCTTCGTGTACTCGGACCGCTCCCCCATGCAGACTTTCAACAAGTGGCGTAGCGGAGAACCCAATAACGCCTATGACGAGGAGGACTGTGTAGAGATGGTGGCCTCAGGGGGCTGGAACGATGTGGCCTGCCACATCACTATGTACTTCATGTGCGAGTTTGACAAAGAAAACTTGTGAGTGTTGGCAGGCTGTAGCTCAGGAGAGACAGCCCTCCGAACCCCATCTTTTATAGACACTCAGGCTTCCAGACACCAGTGGCCACAAGCTACCCCTGGGCATCAGTCACTGTGTCTGCCAGTTCCTTTCCATAAGGAGGTTCTGAGCCTCGTTGACAGAAGGGCTGTTTGAACCGCAGGAGGAGGGGAACCCTTGTTTCCCAGTGCTGTTCTGAATGGGCGAAGTTTTACCACCCTTGCCCAGCCGAGACGCTCATTATGGAGTCACCACTCAGAAGGATGTGGTGAAGCTCTGGTCTTGGTCTGGCCACAAAGCTCTGTGAATGTGGTGGCAGTCATGTGCAAACAGTGGCCGTGGGGGCAGGAGTTGCCACCCACCTTTTAAACTACACAAAAAGCACCATTTGGTGGTGACCAATGTTTCTATAAGTTACTCTAACACATAGGTTCCTTTCACAATTATCCACGTAGGAACACGGTTGCTCTGCTTCAAACCCATACTCCAGGAACACAAATAAATCCTCTGAATTTCACTATGGGATGTGTGGTGCTCTCTGTTCTAGTTTCTTCAGTAGCTATGTTATCTATTGCTGTGGATTAAGCAAATCACCCTGAAATATAGTTAGTGACCTAGAGTATTTATTAGCATGAGGGGTCTGAAAGCCAGGGATTCATGCGAGACTCAGCAAGTCCGTCCCAGTGAGAACCTGGTTACTCGCCATGGCTCCTTGCCTCTGAGGCCATGCAGAATGCAGAGCCTTGGTTTCTCACTGCCTGGCCGGGTGCAGACGTCACCACAGTTCTTGCTAATGGAAGGTTCCTCTAAGGCACAGATCAAATGTGGCAGTCGCTTCATCAGAGAAGTCGGGGAGAGGCCTGAGGGAGCCCCAGAGACCAAAGCCACACCCTTCCAAACCCGGCCTTGGGGCCACAGTCCTCAGTGTTGGCTGTGTTCTCCTTTTTAGGGCTATCACCAGCTCCAGCCTACACACAGGACACTAGGGACTGGAGCTTGGGGGAGCTTGCAGTAACAACCTTCACTTTCCCCTTTCTGTATGTCAGAATCTTTGGTAAAAAGGAATTAACTCTTTACTTTCCGAAGAAAATACATCATCTCATGCAACCCCACTTGGGACCAGGAAAAGAATGAGGTACGGTGACAGCACCCTGGTCCGCTTGGTCTTCCTGTGTGTCTTTCTAGGGAGGTCCTGACTGCCCTATGCTGTGGATAATTTTCTTTCATTGATGTGTGTAGGTTCATGGGGGGGGGGAGCTTCATGAAACCATACCCAGAGCCTTACACAGGCTTTACCCCAGCTTTAGACTGCTCCATGAAGGCTGTTTGCATAGTGAGCTAATCTGGAGGATGAAACTGGTGTCTCCCAAGAAGGTGTGATGCTGGGGGCTGGTGAACAGGTGTTCCCACTGTACAGTGTCCCAAAAGGAGGTGTCTGCCTTGGGAGGCAAGGGTAGGTGTTTCTTGTTCCAGTGGACCCAGGTCCCTCTAGTCAACCCTCCTGTATGTTATCTGCCGGGAGTACTAGTGTGACATGTCCCTGTAGGGATGATGTTCCTGTGAACAATGAAGTCCTTGTCTCCAGGAGTCTTGTGGCTGCCACCAGCATCCATGAACCTGGGTAGCTGACATGGTGGCTTGGAAGGGGATGCTTCAGACTCTCACAATTCTTGACGTAAGTTTTTTGAAACTTCCTTGGAAGCTTATTCAGGCACTATGATGTTGCACAGCACTGTCCTCTGAGCAGAACAAACTATATCTTCATAAAGCTAGTAGTGTCTGATTGCAAAAGCACAATCACAGCTAGGCTGGTCGACGGTTGACATGCCCTCATAGCAAGAGGGGATGTGGAGAGTCATTGGCCTGAGCAATTCTGTTCTAACTACAGGTGGTCTTGGGGTCTCAGGGAGGAGCTAGATTGCGTGGGCTGGGAAAGGACTAGGAGAAGGGGGCTCCGTCATCCATGCTGGGTGCACACCTTCCAGTAGGACTGTTTTAGGGTCACCTACACTTTTGCTCAAAGGAGGTGTCTGCATCAGACATGTGAGCCATGTTGGCATCTCCCTGCTCTTCAGTGGCATCTGCTGCCCATGACGTAATCTCTCTTGTCCACCTATCCTGGAGGTGAGGGTGAGCCTGGGGGTCCTTGAGAGAGAAAGAGTGTTGCCAAAGAAGTGGGCAGAGAGTCATCAGGAAAGTCTGCTAGCCTAGTTCTCAGTGCCCCGTGGGCTGCCTGGAGCGTCCTTCTCATCCTACACAGTGGGGTCTATGCTGCCCTCTCTTCCCTCCACCCCTCTCCAACATGGCCCCCTGTCCGCCAGAGGTGAACTTGTGTGAGCATCTGTGTGCTCACAGCAGCTGGCCCAGACACATCCCAAGCTGAGATGAGCCTTTTACACACGACGGGAACTCGAGTCACCTAAACCCCTTAGGCCTAGGATTCCTCATTCAAGGGCCTTATGAGGGTTCCATAGGACAGTGCAGGTGGGGGTACCCAACATGACTAAGTACTGAGTACTTACCACCAAGGACATGTGGAGCGCCCACTGAGAGGCAGTGGTTTTGATAACCTAGTACAGTCTTGCCCAGCCATGGGTACTCAGCATCGTCTAGAACAGCAGTTCTCAACCTGTGGGTTGTGACCCCATGGAGTCACATATCAGATATCCTGTATATCAGATATTTACATGACGATTCATAACAGTAGCAAAATTACAGTTATGAAGTAGTAATGAAATAATTTTTATGGTTGGGGGTCAGCACAACATAAGGGACTGTATTAAAGGGTCGCAGCATTAGGAAGGTTGAGAACCACTGGTCAAGGATGTGTTCCATCCCTAGCCCTGAATCTTTACCTCGTTGGAAAGGAGGGTGGACCAGAGCTCTGTTCTGCACACTGCCTCCCACTCCATGGGAGGTTAGAAGCGCCAGGCGCCTTGTGGTTTCTTCTGCTAAGCTTCATTTAGGCAAATCTGTGTTAATATAAAACACGGCGATGGCATTCTAGCCATTATTTGCACCTGGTTACAGATATTTCCATGACGATGACTGTTCTGAAGCAAATCAGATCGGGTACAAACACTGGCGCAGAGCCAGACCTCTGTCCTGAATTCCCTTCCTGAGGCTCAGGAGGGAACCTCGGTTCAGACCCGGGGTGGGCGGGGGCGGGGCTGGCTGCGCAGCAGGGCTGTGGCGGCTCAGGCGAGAGCTGAGATTCATTAGGTGCCGCAGTGAGGCGTGACCGAAAAGCTGGCGTGGGTGTCCTCTTTAGAGCCCTCTGCGGAGCACAGGCTGAGATGGATGAGCGGAGAGACAGCCTGGGGCCGTGGGTCAGGGGTGTCAATCCACGGTGCCACACTGCCACCCAGTGGGGAAGATCGAGGCAGCCAGGGTGAGATTTGCTGGGGGAGTGCTCCCGCACTAGCAAGGATTCTCCTCTCTCTCTCTCTCTCTCTCTCTCTCTCTCTCT
>CABHPH010094264.1:914-65731 GCA_902168325.1 Peromyscus nudipes | reverse complement strand
TTTTTTTTTTATTATGCAGGATTATTTTAGATAATGCAGGTTTTTTGTTGTTTTTGTGTTTGATGGGTTATGGGAGTTTGTGGGAGACCTGCTTCCACCTTTTGAAGGGTTCTTGGTTGGAGGAGAGAGGAATTAGGAAATATTAGATAGAAAGATAGACCTAGACAGCGAGGAGAAAGACAGAGACACAGGATAGCTTCAGGAGGGCCTGTGTCCATACCCAGCTGCCTTGAAGTTTATTCAAAAGAGGTTTTTATAATATGCCAAGGAGAGAGGCAAATGACCTCACCCTTGGAAGATCAAAGCACACCATACAGCCAAGTGTAGACCCTTCCAAATACCTAGTAAACATGCCCATGGCCAAATCATCTCCTTATGCAGCCCTACTGGGTAAAGCAAGCTCAGATTCTCTGACCCTGAGTAATTTGGACCCCCACAATAGGTATTGCATTTATCTGTAGCTTGCTTTTGGTAGGGTGACCATTTTCACTATATTAATCCTATTGATTCATGAGCATGGGAGATCTTTCCATATTTTCATGTCTTCTTTAATTTCTTTCTTTAATATTTTTTTTCTGAACAGAAACAGAGGAAGAGTGGATGGGGGGCAAAGGGGAGGCAGCAGAGGGAATGGGAAGAGAGGAGGGAGGGGAAACTGCAGTTGGGGTATAAAATAAATGAAAAAAATTAATAAAAAAGAAAAAAGTTTTATTATACATGTCTTTCATTTGATTGGTTATAGTTACCCCAAGATATTTAATTTTTTTAGGCTATTGTGAAAGGTGTTGTTTCTCTGATTTCTTTCTCAGTCTATCATTTTTATATAGGAAAGCTACTGATTTCTGCTTGTTAATTTTGCATTCTGATACTTTGCTGAAAGTGTTTAATCATCTGTAGAAGTTCTCTGGTAGAGTTTTTAGGGTCTTTTATATATGCAATCATATCATCTGCAAATAAAGATACTTTGACTTCTTCCTTTCCAATGTGTATCCCCTTGACCTCCTTCAGTTGTCTTACTGCTCTAGCTAGAACTTCAAGTACTATATTGAATAGGTATGGAGAGAGTGGACAGTCTTGTCTTGTTCTTGAGTTTAGTGGAAATGCTTTGAGTTTCTCTCCATTTTGGTTGGTGTTGACTGTCAGCTTGCTGTAAATCACCTTTATTATATTGAAGTTTGTCTCTTGAGTCTTCAGTTTCTCTAGGACTTTTATCATGACAAGATGTTAGATTTTGTCCAAATTCTTTTCTGCAACTAATGAAATGAACATGTGGTTTTTGTCTTTCAGTTTGTTTATGTGGTAGTTTACATTTATTGATTTATTTATATTGAACCATCTCTGCTTCTCTGGAAGGAAGCTAACTTGATCTTGGTAGATCATCTTTTTAATGTGTTCTTGAATTTGGTTTGCAAGTATTTTTACTGAGAATTCTTGCATCTATTCTTATAAGGGATAATCTATAATTTTCTTTTTATGTTGTTGTTGGGTCTTTGTATAGTTTTGGTGCTAAGGTTCCTTCATAAAAAGAATTAGGACATATTTCTTCAGTTTCTATTTAGCAGAATACTTTGAGGAATATCAATGTTAATTCTTCTTTGAAGGCCTGGTAGAATTCTGTGCTGAATCCATCTGATCCTGGACTTTTTTTTGTTTGGAAGACTTTTATTGACTCCTTTATTTCACTAGGGGTTATATTGGTCTATTTAGGTTGCTTATTTGATCTTGGGTTAACTTTGATAGGTCATATCTATGAAGAAATCTATGCATTTCTTTTAGATTTCCCAGTTTGGCAGAGTACAGAGTTTTAAAGTATGTCCTTATGATTCTCTGTATTTCTTCAGTGTTGGTTTTAATGTCCCCCCTTTCATGTCTAATTTTATTAATTTGGATTTTCTCTGTGTCTTTTAGTTAATTTGACTAAGTATTTGTCAATTCTGTTGATTTTTCTTAAAGAACCAACTCTTCTTTTCATTGATTCTTTTATTGTATTTTTGTATTTTTATTTGTTTATATTTCATTGATTTCAGCCCAAAGATTATTTCTTTCTGTCTACTCTTTTTGGGTATTATTTCTTCTCATTGTTCTAGACTTTTCAGGTGTGTTGCTAAGTTGCTAATTTGAGATTTCTCCAGTTTTTTTTCTTTTCTTTTCTTTCTTTCTTTCTTTTTTTTGGTTTTTCGAGACAGGGTTTCTCTGTGTAGCTTTGTGCCTTTCCTGGAACTCACTTGGTAGCCCAGGCTGGCCTCGAACTCACAGAGATCCACCTGGCTCTGCCTCCCGAGTGCTGGGATTAAAGGCGTGTGCCACCACCGCCCAGCTCAGTTTTTTTTTTAATAAAGGCACTTACTTAGTACTGTTAATTTCCCTCTTAGAACTGCCTTCATGTGTCTCATAGGTTATAGTATGTGATGTTTTCATGTTCATCCAATTATAAAGTACTTTATTTCTTTCTTAACTTTTGTCTGTGTAGGAGGCATGGAGGTTCATGTGCTCACAGATAAACACTAGAGGAAGCAAGAATGTTAAACACAACAGGAATGTCTTTTCAATGGGGGAGATGTATAACCTGTTTTCCACCCAGAAGGATGGGAGCAGCCTGGTGACCTTTGTACTATCCATGAGGCTGAGGTCACACTGGATCTCCAACAGACCCTTACCATGAGCGTGTTTTTCTCAGTAAATCTATAGAACCTATCTTTATGGAAGATGGTACATGTACTTTACAAAGAGTTTTGATGTAGTCTTGTTGCACATGTGGAATTAAGTTATTTATCACCAGGAAACTTTTCATCAAATTGTGCTATGCTTACATATATTAGTTGGGGGTCAGACTCTTGAAGTTTGAACCAACATTGGCTACTGAGTCATGGTGAACTAAACTACCTTCTTGCCTCCTACAGATCACTACTTTGCTGGCCATGGTGGTCACAGAGACTGCTACATGTTTTGACTCAATTTTCATTGAGAAGGAGATCCCCAAGGCCTGAGCATGCTATCAGTTATATTTCCTTGGTACATTCTTTTGATATTTCTCAGTTATAAACAGTCCTGAAACTCACAGAGTTGTAGTTACCAGCTAGGCAACATCCCTTTCCTGTAACTTCCTATTATATCACCTGACCCTGAAGCCTGTGAACATGGGTAGGATCAATCTACCATTCCTCTGGACTAGGGACTAGAGGAATGGTTCTTATTTCTTATGCTAGACACATTACCCATGTCATCTCTCTGCCATGCTGTTTTGCTACAGTGTGCATATGTGCATGTGGGTGGGTGCAGGTGCACTTACAACAAGGTACTCCTATAGAGATCGGAGAACAATTTTTAGGAGTTGGTTTTCAACTTTCTTGTTTTGAGGCAGGGTATTTCTTGTTTCTGCCATGCTATGTACTTCAGGCTAGCTGGCCCACAAGCTTGTGGGCAATTCTCCTGTTCTCTCTGTCTCTTATCTTGCCAGAGGAATTCTGGGATTACAGATACAGGCCACCACATCCAGCTGTCTTACATGGGATCTGAGGCTCAAACTCAGGTCATCTGCCTGGTACAAGAGTGTTTACCCACTGAGCTATCTTGATAGCCCATGCTGCTGTATATTAAAGAGCCATTTCCTTTTCCTTTCCCTTCAGTCTCTCTTATGTGCTGAGAGCATCTTACTATTGCAGTAGTGCTTTTCTTCCTCCCTGAAACTGTGGAATTACTTATATAAAAACCTACAGAAAATGTAATTAGGAAGTGTTACGTGAACTATGTGAACACCTACTGAGACATCATTAAGCTTAGAAGGAAAACATAGTGCTGTGGGATGTCCTGTATACTGTAAATATATGTTGCTATGATTGATTGATAAATAAAACGCTGATTGGCCAGTAGCCAGGCAGGAAGAATAGTGTAGGCAGGACAAGTAGGAGGAGAATTCTGGGAAGTGGAAGGCTGAGGCAGGGAGATGCTGCCAGCTGCCACAATGAGAAGCAGATGTTAAGATACTGGTAAGCCACGAGCCATGTGGCAAGGTATAGATTTATAGAAATGGGTTAATTTAAGATATAAGAACAGTTAGCAAGAAGCGTGCCATGGCCATACAGTTTATAAGTAATATAAGTCTCTGTGTGTTTACTTGGGGGACGAGAGTGGGAGAGATTTGTCCCGACAGCTGGCAGGCCGGGACAAAGGAAAACCTCAGCTACAACACAGCATCCAAGTTCCCTTGTTAATCTCTTTCTTTTCCCTAAAAGGAACCAGGTTTTCATTTTAAAGAGATTTGTTTATTTTGTTGATGTGTATATGTGTATGCCTGCATGAATTTTTGTGCATCACATTTGTGCAGAAGAGGGCGTTGGATCCCTTGGAGCTGGAGTGACAGACAGTTTGCAAGCTGCCTCATGTAGACACTGGAAATCAAACCTGGGTCCTCTGTAAGAGCAATAATCACCTTTGATTGCTGAGCCATCTCTCCAGCCCTAGCTGTAATAATTTTAATTGTAAGCACTTAATTACTTTTATCTAGTTTATGATCTATGTGGTAATTTAGTTTTCCTTGTTTTGCACATGGGAGCTGAAGAGATGGCTCAGCAGTTAAGATCATGACTGCTCTTCCAGAGGATCTGTGTTTGATTCCCAGTAACTACATAATGGCTCACAACTGTCTCTAACTCTGATAGCAGAATATCTGACACCCTTTCTGGCCTTTGTGGGCATCAGGCATACATGTCCTGAATAGACATGCATACTGGCAACACACACACACACACACACACACACACACACACACACACACACACAGTTTTATCTATGTCTAGAGTTATTATACACTTTCAAACAAAGGTATTTTGTAGCAAATCCAAACTTTATTTTGTGCAGTTCATTGTGTCCTGTAGCTCCAATTCATTCATTTCCATTGATATGTAGTATTTCAGTGTAAAACTATCTGACTTTGATACATTATTTTATTGTTGATAGAGATTTGGATTGTTTTCAATCTGGGTCTATCAAGAACAGTGTTGTTATAGCAGCGTGCAGGCAGATGTGGTGCTGGAGCTGAGAGTGCTACATCTTACAGGCAACAGAAAGCCAACTGACTGTCACGCTGAGTGAAGCTTGAGAAAAGAGACCCCAAAGCCTGCCCTCACAGTGACACACTTCCTCCAACAAGAATACACCTCCTAAGAGTGCCATTCCCTTTGGGGAACATTTTCTTTCAAACCACCACAGAGAGCCTTCATCTAGTAACTGATGGAAACAGATGCAGAGACCCACAGCCAAACATTAGGCTGAGCTTGGGGAATCCTGTGGAAGAGGGAGGGGAAGGATTGTAGGAACCAGAGGGGTCAAGGACACCACAAGAAAACCCACAGAAACAACTAATTTGGCTCACAGGGGCTCACAGAGTCTGAATCAACAACCAGGGAGCCTGCATGGGACTGACCTAAGCCCTCTACATATATGTGACAGTTGTGTAGATTGGTCAATTTGTGAGACTCCTAATAATGGGAGCAGGGGCTGTCCCTGATGCTTTGGCTGACTCTTGGGAACCTATGCTTCACACTGGTATTGCCTTGGGGGCCAGAGAGAGGGTGGCGGGGGAGGGGAGAGACTTGAAGGAGAGGAGGGAGGGGAAACTGCAGTCAGGATGTAAAATAAATTAATTAATAAAAAAAAAGACCAATGCTGTGACTCTTGTATGTGTGTCCTGGTATATGAATAGTAAAGTTTCTTAAAAGTTTATAATCTTGGAGAAATATACAACTTTGACTTTATGAGAAAACGATATGCTACTTTATGAAAGGAGTTTACCTTATCCTCTGGTTTTGTGAAAATAATATAATCAGATGTAATTTTGCAAATTTTATGGGTATATAGTAGTATTTCATTTTGGTTTTCATTTGCATTTCTCTAATAGCAAATGAACCTGATCATTATTTCATATCTTTATTTGATATACCTCCTCTCGTGAACAGCCTATTCATGTCTTTTGCCTGTTTTTTGAAGGTTTGCCCTTTTCTTTTTGAGAAAAAAAAATCTGTGAAGGAAACTCCTCTGTTAGTAATTGATTAAAAAAAAAACATGGACAGCCAATGTCAGCATGTAAAAGTAGAGAACAAACAATGATAATTAACAAAGCCCAGAAAATTTAATTTCAACGGGATTATGTTAAAGCTATATACTTACTAGGCATAATTTGCACATTTCTGGTGCCATTTATTCCTAAGAACATGTTATATCTCCTTATTTGTTCTTCAAAATTTTGTTTCCTTAGGTATTGTGTTCATTTCTTAATAATTTCATTTCTACCTAGTGGAGCACTTTTATTCTTATAATTGTGCCCATTTCTATTGCCTCATTTCTGTCTCTTTGGACTACTGTTTATTAAATTTTTGTCTTGCTGATTTTATCTATTCTGTTAATATTTGAGGTAATTTTTCAGTTAATTATTTGATGGTTTACTTCTTTCTTTTCACTTTTTATATTTTTGGTTGTGAGCCTAGCCTTTAACGGCTGAGCCATCTCTCCAGCCCCTTTTCACTTTTTAAAAGACAGGACCTCACTATATAGATCTGGGTGGCCCAGAGCATGTGATGCTCCTGCCTCAGCCTCATGAATGCAAGGATTACAGATGTACATTACCACACCCTACTTTTTTCCCCCAGTTTTTATACTTTCATTTTCTTGCTCTTTCTCAGCTGTGCTCATTGAGAAATAATAGTGATTGTCTTTGTCATGATCTTTACTTTAGTGGGATGGGTACTATTGATTTCCCATTTAATAACATACTGACTTTCCTAAAAGATACCTCTGATCTATCTATCTATCTATCTATCTATCTATCTATCTATCTATCTATCTATCTATCTATCTATAAATAATCTACAGTTTCCTGTTATGTATATATTATTCTACGAAAGTGGTGGTTCAGGAGCTGACTCTATGGGTAAAAGTACTTTCTGTATAAATAAGACCTACGTTTAAATCCTCATCACCCATTTAAAAGTCAGGGATAGCCATGAATGTCCTGATCACAGCATTGGGAGGCAGAGACAGGCAGATCCTGGAGCTGGCTGGCCAGTCAGCCTAGCTGAAATAGCAAGCTTCAGGTACAGTGAGAGATCCTGTCTCAAAAGCTAGTGTGGAGGACCTTAGAGGAAGACTCAAGGTCTCGTGACTCTGCATACACACATAGGCATGCACACTTGCACGTTTGTCTCTATACCTACCTCCCACACAATCTTTTTTAAGTCTGAAAAACTGTTAGTTTCTGCCAAATAATTTTTCAGTGTGTGCAGAAAAGACTATTTCATCTTTCCTCAGATCTATTAATATGATTAGTATTCAAAGTATACTAATATTGAATAGTCCTTAATCCCTAATGAATTATACTTAGTTGAGTGGTATTAATTTATTTAATATTCTGTTGAGCACATTTGTTAAGTATTTTATTTAGAATGATTATCTCAAAAATAATTGGGACTGGACCACAGTATTATATGTGCACAATATTTATCAAATTTTAGTACCAATGAAAAAATTTAATTTAAAATTTCTTTTTTATAGTTCCAAACAATTTAAATAACAATAATCTGATCTATTTTTGTAATGAATTGATATAATTACTCTCTAACTTTTAGCTTAATTGGAATATAACGATGTACATTTGCACATATTGCAAAAGTAGAACTTGATGTATTATAACATACACGTGTGTTTGTGTGTGTATATATATTCACAAAATTATCAGCTCAGCTGAAACACATCCTCATGGTCCTTTGCCATCTCTCTCTTTCTGGTTTATCTATCTATCTATCTATCTATCTATCTATCTATCTATCTATCTATCTATCTATTTTTTCAAGACAGGGTTTCTCTGTGTATTTTTGGTGCCTGTCCTGGATCTCGCTCTGTAGAGGTTTCTCTGCATATCTCCTGGCTGTCCTGAAACTCAGTAGATCAGTAGACCAGGCTGGCCTTGAACTCACAGAGATCCACCTGCCTCTGCCTCTTGAGTGCTGGGATCAAAGACATGCACCACCACTGCCCAGTGTTTTGTTTTTTCCCAAGACAGGGTTTCTCTGTTTAACAGCCCTGGTTGTGTTGGAACTCACTCTGTAGACCAGGCTGGCCTCAAGCTCACAGAGATCTGCCTGCCTCTGCCTCCTGAGTGCCCAAGTGCTGGGATCAAAGGCATGTGCCATTACCACCCGGCATATTTCTATGTAAATTTTGAATCAGTTTGTCAGTTCCTTCTTAGGCTAAGCTTCTGATTGAAATTTAGATTATCGTAAGTGAATTTGGAAATAAGAGACATCAGAACAATATCAAGTCTTTGGTCTTTAGTTCTACAATCGCAATGTATCTTGTTTTTTACTCAAGTCTTTTATTCTTCTTGGAACTGGTTCATAATTTTTACTCTATAAGGTTTGCCATTTCTTGTCAAATTTATCAGTACATTTCTCATAGCTATGTTGTATTGTAAATGGACTCTTGTAACTTTTTGCTGGCTTACTATTAGTATATAGAAATGAGATGGTGAGCTGGAAGGCTGTGGCACACGCCTTTAGTCCCAGCACTCGGGAGGCAGAGCCTGGTGGATCTCTGTGAGTTTGAGGCCAACCTGGTCTACAGAGTGAGATCCAGGACAGGCACCAAAACTACACAGAGAAACCCTGAAAAAAAAAAGAAATAAGATGGCGACTTAATTTTCACTTCTAGCATACATTTTTTTGTAGGTCCCCCAGGATCACTTACACAGACGACTGTTAACAAAGACAACCTGATGTTTTATTTTCCAATATGTAGACTTTTGATTTCCTTTTCCTTGCTTTGATGTGCTGGTCAGTACATCTTGTATATTGTTGAACAAGAATGGTAAGGGGGAGCATTTTTGCCTCGTTTATAACCTTTAAAACTGTTTACATTTATTTGTGTGTGTGTGTGTGTGTGTGTGTGTGTGTGTGTGTATACATGCACATGCTTGGTGGGCATATGTGCCAAGGAATGCAGGTGGAGCTCAGAGGACAGTTTCTGGGAGTTTGTTCTCTGCCTTCATCAAGGAGATTTGGAGGACTGAATGCGAGTTCTCAGGCTTGGCAGCACGTGTCTTTACCAGTGGAGCCGTCTCACCAGCCTTGTTTATAATTTTATAAAGAGTGTGTTCAGTTGTAGAGAATTTCATCAAAGATGATAGGTTTTTATAGCTATCCTTTATCAGGGTTAGTGGGTTGCATCCCATTCCTAGCTTGCTAGGACTTTTTATCATTAATACATGCAGGGGAGCAATAATTAAAATTTCTTTCTTAAATTTTTAGTATTTACTTAGTTAATTTTGTGTGTTTGAGTGTTTTGCCTGCATGTATGTTTGTGCACCATGTGTGTGCCTGGTGCCCTTGGAGGCAAAAGGAGGGGATCAGATCCCATAGAACTGGAGCTACAGATGCTTGTGAGCCACCATGTGGTGCTGGGAGTCAAACCTGGGTTCTCAGCCAGAGCAACAAGTACTCTTAACTGCTGAGCCATCTCTCAACCCCCCCCCCCCCCCCCCGCCACGCCCCCACCATGTGATTCTGGAAAGTGAACTGAGGGTCTCAGATAAATGTTCTTCTGGACATGGATGATGGAAGTTTTTTCTTTTTCTTTTGTCTTTTTATCTGCTTTTACTCACTGTCACTGGCAAGTTCCTTCCTTCACTGCTGTTAGACCTACTTCCTTGGGATTCTAATATATACTGAACACCAGCTGAGGCATAGAGCTATGGAACTGAGTAGATTCTTGAACTTTGCGTCAGGAGACAGCCATTGTTGTATTAGCCAAATCACAGGCAGTAATCCTCTGTAATAAATCCCGTTCATATATACATGTATTTTTTACTCTATCATTTTATCCATTCATTCTATCAGTTCTGTTTCTCTAGAGAAGCCTAATAAAGAATAATTACAATGTCTTGATCTTTTCAACCTCTAGACCAATATTGATTTTCTGGAATAAATTCTACTAACTTATATTTTATATCCTTTTTATATGTTGTTGGGTTCAATTTGTTCCAGTTTTAGGGTTTTATCTATATTCATAAGAGCTACTGATCTATTCTTTCCTGTTTTGTGTGATTTGGACATCAAGGAAATGCTAGTCTCACAAAATAAATTAGAAAATGCTTTTCTAATCTTTACTGCTTGTAATATTTGTGTTTAATTCTCCATTTATGCAATCTGGATCTGAAGTTTTTGATGTGGTAATGATTTTAACTATAATGCTAATGTCTTCAATAGATGTGGGGCTAAGTATGCTGATACATGCCTGTAATCTCAGCTCTGGGGAAGACTGTGAATTGTAGGCCAGCCTGGGCCACACAGCAACACCCTTCTCAAAACAACAAAATGAAGGAGACCAAAACAGCTCAGATGATAAGGGTGCTGGCCACAAAACCTGATGATTTCAGTTGACTTTCTGGGATCCACGTGGTGGAAGGAGAAGATGATTCTTGTTCTCTGTTATCTACATCTACACCATGGTTTGTGTGTGTGTGCATGGGGCTAGAATTCGGGGCCTTGCACGTGCTAGGAGAGCACTCTACCAAGAGCCCACATCCCCAGACCCTTCTCTTCTGTGTGTAGCCAACGCTATGCATTTCTCACCAGGGACCACTTCAACTGCATGTCACAAACTTTCATGTTTGAAGTTCTTTGTTTTCATTTTCCATCAATTTTAAATACGTTCTAATGCTTTTAAAAATTATTTTCCTAGTCATTAGTTATATAGAAGCATGTCTTTTAACTTCTACATAGCTGGGGATTATCTAGACATTTTATTGACTTCTAATTTAATTCCTTTTGATCAGAGAATATATTTTATTTATTTGAGACAAGATCTCATATAACCCAGGATGACCTCAAGTTTGATTGTAGCTGAGATGAACTTGACTTTTGATCTTCCTACCCTCCCCCATCTTCAAAGTGCTAGGATTACAGAATTACATTACCATGCCTGGCTGAGTAAATATACTTTGAATGAAAGAAATCCCTCTAATTTTATTGAAACTTATTCTGTGGCTGTTTATTAATTATGCATTTTAATTCTGTATTGTTGATGCTTTGAAAGCTTGGATCTTTCAGATTTTACAGGGATGCCTTCTCCCAGGACTGGCTAGTTCCTAGAGACAGCAAAGAGCTTATCAGGAACCATTGCCTTTCATCTAGAACTCTCACCACCAATTATCTCCTTTATTGAACTCCTTTATTCCAGTGACTTCATCCACCTGTCATAATCATGCAGAACCGGGTGCCTAACAACTAGGGACAGCTCCTAAGCCCCAGGTCTGAAGAAAATTATTCAAACTAGCTAGCTAGTCCTCAGCCTGCTGTTTCCTGCCTTGCCCATTCCTTTCCACTAGAGAAAAACTCAATAAAGCTTCTTGTCTACATTTCCCATCTCCTTCTGCTTCCTGATCAGGCCTGGTACTCCTCTGTGTTGCCCTGTGGCATGCCATGCTGCCTGAGAATCTGGAAGTAACTAACTATCTTTTCTTTTCTTTTTTTTTTCAAGAACAAGACAAGTGTATTATTTTCTTTATATACAACAACAAAGGCCCAAAATATGGTTTGTTGAAGTAGCTATCAACAGGACGTCAACTGATTTCACATTTGCTTTGGTCAACACAGCCTGGGAACAGCAGTCGGCCCCCTCCTACCAGCACAGAAACCCACTGTCAGGGCTGCCTTCAGTACAGAACAAAGAGCTTTCAGGAAAAAGAATTAATTTTAAACCAAAACATTTTACCAATAAATAAGAAAATTTAAAAGATAGCATCCCCATCTGACAATCTTGGGCATAACACATACACCAATTTTGAAAATAAAATTTTTCTCACAATAGCAGTAGCAGGTGATAATACAGCAAGCCATATAATGAAATTTTTAATGTATTTTTTTTAAAGAAAAACCTTAAGAACCAAACATGAACTTTAAAAGTTGGCACTTTCTACAACTGTACATATCCTAAAACAATCGTCTAGTACTTTCTTACAGAACATAATTCAAACTCTGTTGGCGTTTCAATATATTCCTAAGGAAATAGTTAAAATCACATTTAGTATGCTGGATCTTAAACAAAGTTCATAATTCTGATTTATGGCTATGAAAAGGCAGTCAGCCTCTATCGAAAACCATAGCCAGTGATAAAACATACTTGGAAAACATAAACATTTGGTCTGATGATCTTTAATATCAGTTAAGACAGTCTGATGTTTGATGCCAATGAAAGGTACTTTAATCCAATGTGCAAAAAAAAAAAAAAAAAAAAGAAAGAAAAGAAAAAAGAAAAAAAGTGCAGCTGTCCTTTTCCTTGAAACACACAGGACCAACACTACTATTTACACATTCCAAAGATTATAAATTTAAGCATCTTCTTTAGGAGAAACTGAGTGCTGCTGCAGAGAGCCCCAAAGCTTGATCATCCGTAAACTACAAAGACATCTCAAGAAGCATTTTGTTTCTTGTCCTAATTTTGATCTTAAATACAAAACCAATTTTGAAATCATTCAGGATTTGAAGACTTAGGAAATCTCAGGGTTTCTGTATCTGTGAAAACCTTGTCTCAGGGATTTTTCTCCTTCTCTCACTACGGGTTCACTCCACAGACACCCACAGGTAGAGTGGCTACACTGGACAAAAGAGGAACTCAGTCTTAGCACTACCAGCACCCTGGTGGTCTCACTCACCCTGAGGTACACATGGCCTGCAGCATTTGGGGTGGGTACAGGGGCCATCACAATGGATGAAGAAAACACTTCAGCAAAGCAACCATTATTGTCCAAAGAAACAGTAAAAACAATGATATATAGATATTTTAAAAAAAATCAACAAACCAAATATAAACATGCAGCTGGTTTTGCCACTGAGTTCTATTTGGGGTCTCCCTAATGAATAAACACAGCATGAAAATCTGATATAATCCTGCAATGTAGTTGATGTATAACACATGCAAAAAATACTTCCTCCTTTTCTGGAACTTACAAGGCTACTGGGAAGACAAGATATTCTATTAAAAAGTTAAATAGCACCATGGGACAATGTCATATCAAAGGTCAATTGAGTGGTGAGGATGGGTGTTGATATGGTTTCAAGATGTAGGACTTGAGAGCAACTCTGAATGAAGGCTAGGGCTTAGGGAGATTCAAAACAGAAGTAGGGGTGAAATGATAGACACTTACCACATTTGATGTGCCTGGCAATCTCACTTCATAGTCCAAATAGAGCACTAATACATTGAACTATAGGAAAGTACTAGTATTCTCACTTTAGAGACAGGAAAACTGATGTTAAGGATGACTGAGAGACTTGCTTGAACTGATGTGGCTAGTGAGCAGATTGCATGGCTAATAAATGACCCACTGGAGAATGAGAGTTAATCTCTGCTAGCACCCTACCAGCATAAGCATCATTTGAAGGGGGCAGGGCCTGAGAGATCAGTGGTTAAGAGTGCTTGCCATGTAAGAAGGAGGAATGGAGTTTAGATCCCGGCATCGATGTAATAAGCTGGGCATGGTCCTCCCTATACCTGTAACGCCAGCACTGAGATGGGTGGAGACAGGGAGATTGCTGGGCCTTCCTGGCTGCCAGCCTAGCCAAGAAATGCAAGCCCCAGGGTTATAGAGAGACCCTGTATCAAAAGGGAGTAAAGTGGAAAACGATAGAGAAGGACACTCGATGCCCTCCTCTGGACTCCACAAACACATGAGTACATACAGCATTATACATATACATATACATACATATTCACATACATATGGACAAAAATTGGAAGGTGAGAATCGTTAAGCTACTTTGGAGTTATCAGCTAAGACAGGGTTGGTTGGATCAAAGGCTGGGTATAGATGACTAAAAGATTTGGTTAGGTAACTTTGGGTCAGATTATTACAAAATCTTCATTTTTATTATAGGCCTCAAGTTTACACGTTCCTTTCATGGGTAAGGGAGAGGTGCTGGCAACTGAGAGTAAAGCATTTTTAAATTTTCTTTCCAAAATATATTGTATAAATGATGGGCTAAGGGTAGAAAGCAAATCCTTGAAATTGTGGCTATCTCTTTATATAAAGTGCCAAGGGCCACACTTACTCAGCAAGTACAGAGACAATAGATTCTACTCCCAAAGGCTTTTCATCTTTTAAACTCTCTTAAGAAAACTTAAGTCCAGTTTTTCCTTTCCTGAACACTTCATTTTTCTCCTCCAAATAGCAGCTTCTGTTTTATAGATTATTCTTGTTCTATTCTTCATTTTGGCTCTATAAAATGAACATCTGGAATTTTCCTGGGCTTATATTGTTGAAATAAAATTCTATTAAAAGATTTTTTTTGTGACTCAAAGGATAATTTATTGTTTTCTTTCAAGTTGGTGGAATGCTTATCATTGTCAAAGATAAATTTAGGATTTCAATCCCAATTTAAGCCTTTCAACTGGCAAGAATAATCTTGTTAACACCAAATTCATCAAGCATTACAAAAAGCGAAAGAGATGCTTTCTTGACTGTGGTATTAAACTAGGTGGGCATTGCCATCATTTTAAAAGTGAATTATTGGGAAAATTCTTAGTCCACCTAGAAATGGAAATTCCTTAGAGGTTCCATCTGCCATTAAAATGCCAGAAATGCTTGCATTTGAAAGGGTCTGATAAGGAATTTTGCAGAGTTGCATTTGATTCCTAGGTTAGGCTAATATTTCATGTGGCAGTCTGATTTTTTATGTTAAGGAGCCTGATACATACCAGGATACAGCCATAAATTCCCACCTTTCCCTTGATGGATGCAAAAAGCACATTTTTTAAGGTTCAACTATATTCTTGGGTAGTTCTTCACTTCTCATTAAGAAGTGAGATATAAGGGCTGATGAGGGGGTTCAGTGGCTAAAACGGTATGCAACACAACCCTGATGACCTTAGTTTGATCCCCAGAACTCACATGAAAGTGGAAAGAGAGAACCCATTCCACAAAGTTGTCCTCTGACCTCCATACATATGCCTTGGCATGTACATATGCTTTCTACTTCATATAGATTAATAAATATAATTTAATAATTAAAAATGAAGTGAGATATATAGTAGCACCCTGTCCCCTTATCTGCATTGGATACTGTTCTAAAACTCCTAGTGATGCTTGCAATCATGGATGATTTTAGATATAGCATTGGTATGTGCTATGTCTTTCCTATACATCTCAAAGTCAAGGTACAAGGGAGGTCTACTCTCCCCACCATGAAGCCATAGCAAGGGCAGTGAATGACAGCTCTGAATCAACAGGGTGAAAAACTGAGAACAATCTAGTAGTCCTTTCTTAGCCATTAGGAATACATTCCAAGACCCCTATGATAAAGTCTAATTTCTATAATAGATGTTTAAGATTAACAATAAATAATAATAAATAGAATGTAACACCAAACAGTAATAAAAGTTCTATGAATGTGCTCTTTCCTTTTGTTTCCTCACTGCCTGGGTCAGACCATATACATTAGCATATATCTATATGCTGGACACAGGAATGACTCACATTATAGATAGGACAGAGTGTGATGTGGTTCTCAACCTTCCTAATGCTGCAACCCTTTAATACAGTTCCTCAAGTTGTGGTGACCCCCAACCATAAAATTATATTATTGCTACTTTATAACTGTAGTTTTGCTACTGTTATGAATTGTAATGTAAATATCTGTGTTTTCCAATGGTCTTAGGTGACCCCTGTGAAAGGGTCATTTAACCCCCAAAGGGGTCATGAGCCACAGGTTGAGAACCATTGGAATGGCATGAAATTTTTGTCATGTTGCTCAGAATTACAATTTAAAACTTATGAATTGTTTATCGACTTTACCATTAATATTTCCAGACTGAAGTTGACCGAATTGAGTAAATGCTTAGCCACAGATGTGTGTAAAACTTTGCTTAAAATGCACAAACAGATTCCCATGCACCCACCAGCAGCTGTGAGAGTTCCAGTTTTGTGGTAGTCTTTCAATACTTTGCACCGTCAGTTATTTTTATTTTATCAATGTTAGTGGGTTCCTAGCAGGTTTTACTTACTTACTTATTTATTTATTTATTTATTTATTTATTTATTTATTTATTTATTTATTTATTTATTTATTTATTTGCTCTTTTGGTGACACCAGGAATGAACTCACTCTACCACTGAGCTATGGCCCTCTTGACAGGTTTTGACACAAAGGATATCTAAATCTACGTTCAGGGAACTGAGCAAACATATCCTGTTTTCCATCAGGTACTCAAGTTTGTCTAAAAGAAGGAAGCACCATTGTTCGAGACAGACCTTTGATGAGCTTCTCTGGCAGAACAGAGAGGCCCTGAAGCCATAGCATCAACATGGTAAATTGCCCTATTTTGCAGTTTACCAATTGCATGCATCCAGGAGTATAGAGATTTTTTTTTTTTGCAGAATTCCATTTCTGAAATGAAAACACCAAGATTATTATGATCTCCAAAAGCAGTACATCTTGATTGTAGTGATGATAGTAAGTATGGGAACTTCCAGAGAAAATCACCATCACTGTATGTGTTATATTGGGGAATACATCTCTGCATCATTTTCTCTTTTGTATACTCATTACATATAAAGATATGTAGGTACTGAAATGATACTTCATGCTTATGCAATTTATTTTTTAGTTAAATACTATTTTAAATGATTTTCCTTAAAAACTGTAATGGCTAGATATATCCCATAATATAGATGCATTATAATGCCACCAATGCTCTATTTTTAGAAGGGTTGTTCAACTTTTAAAAAATATTGTAAACAATGCTGTGATGACCCTCTTTGTACAAAAGTATACATTTCATATATGTTGCTGGTGGGCCAAGAAATAGGATTTCTGGATTAAAGGTGATGCCTATCTTCAAAGGTCTTATTATCAGATAGTAGAAAGGCTATTGCATTTCCACCCAGAAATGTCTAGGGTTCATTTTGTATTTTGCTTCCAATGGGTATGATCATTTAAAAGCATGAGATTTTTTTGAAGTTCCATATTTCTAAACCATCTGAAAGAAAGCCAAATCAGGCATTGTCATAAAACACTCGTGATAAATATGAAAAAGGTCCAAGTTCTTCAATATTCACAGCACTGAAATTCTTTTATGCCTTTTTTCCCATTTACCCAGGTCTTCTATGGGATTTCTGTTTAGATTAAATACACTTCTTGGGCATACATTTGAGACTATATTTTAAAAATCAGTTTTGATAAGGAAATCATCAAACCCACTGTGCAGACCAAAATAAGCTAGAGAAATACTCAGCACCTAGTCTGTGACTTTCCTAATTTTATAACCCTCAGAATTAGCTTGCTCAAAATATAGCCAGCCAGCAGCCTATCTCTACATGCAGTGGAGTTCTGGCAGCAGCCTTCAAAGACCTTTCACTTACTGAAAAGGAAACGTGGTCATCTTGCCTTTGGTTAGACTGGCTGAGGAATCTTGGCTGGTAGGCACAGGAAATATTCACATTGTGTAAAGGACCTGAAGGAATAAAGGGAAAGAAATTACTGTTGATCATGTGGCTCATGCGTCAACTCCAGTTTAAGGATTTTCTCTGAAGTGGAGAATTAAAAAAGAAAAGCATGGGAAGCCCTAGGGATGAGGGAGGAGAAAGTTAATAGTCACCAGAATAATTTTCTTTGAAGTAAATAATTCATTTCCATATGAACTGCCATGAAAACAAAGATGTGAAGGTGGAAATGAGTATGCATTCGAGAATATTCTTTTCACCCTAGATGCTCTTTTGGATAAATACAAAGTAGGTGTGCATCTACATCGGCTTGGAGAGGTTCAGAATTGGATATTCAAGCAGACCAGAGAAGAATGACTCAGATGTGATATGTCATTATTTCTCTCGAGATTCTAGAAGTTCCCTATGAAGGAAATATTTGTTTTTATTTAATGCTACAAATGAGTGTGTCTGGTTGAGTCGCAAAATGAGATTTCAGCTTTCTCTCTCTAGTTTCTGATAGGCTTTCTTTGGTGGCCTTTTTCTTCACAGTTCTGTCAAAATGCTAAAACACAAATAATTAAGAGATGTCAAGTAGATATTTAAGAATCCTGGCTGAGGGACACATATGATGCAGTAGATAATTAAAAAATAGTTTATTGAAAACATCTGATGATTAACTCTTAAAAATGGGAAAAAGAATTCTGCTTTTATATTTGAGCAAGCTTTGCTCCATAACCCTGGCAAGAGCAGTTTAATATCATTTCTTAAGACTGTAAAAGCCACTGCATTTATTGAATGGCTCTCTGACATCTATTTGTAACATATGACAAGTGCTGTTCATGGCCAGCCCCCAGCAGTGTCCCCAGTGAACTGTCTGCCAGAGTAATTTGAGAGTAAATAGTCTGAAGTGTTACCATTCCCAGAAGGTTTTCATGAACTAGGTCCTTATACATAATGCCATTTTAAGGCCATCTGAATGCTGCTTCTGACTTCATAACTAGGACCCAATTATGAAGTTATGGTGGGGGTAGAACCAAAAATTGTCATGCAGGGAAATTAGGCTGCAACATGTTTTCACTCTGTGGCTATTGTGCTCAAAGGGGGATGATTAACTTTTTGGTAGAATCCCATGGCTCTGCAGAAGCAAGCTTGATGGTGGGCTAGACATTGGCTTTTCTGTTTCCCAGTTGTTATCTCATTTATTACATACCCTATGCATAACTGTTATCTCATTTAACACACACCACATAGCTGTGATCACACCTGTTTCATATAGGAAAGTGATACTGCAAAGAGAGTAACAAATTCCAAGCCCACTGAGTGTTGGGGCAGGAATTGGGATTGTTGGACTCCAGAGCGTGTATATCATCTGTGCTGCTTCCACACAGTACCACCATGATTTATATTGAGACTCACTGAATCGCTGAGAACTCCCCATCTGCTTTTAAAACTGGGAGTGGAGGTAGGGCTCTAAGTCATTTGGCAGACTTCTTGCCTAGCATGCACGAGGCTCTTGAGTTTGATTCCTAGCACCACACATCTTGAACGGCAACACTCCAAGGGAGAGATCTTAAAAAAAAAAAGATTAAATAAAAACAAAAACTTAGAGTAGTGTTTTCTTGTTGAGGGTGAACTCTTGTCCTTGCTGATGACAAGAGCCAACTGCCTAGAGGAATCAAAGCCTAATCAGAATGTGGTCATGGATGCATTACTTCCTATTTGTGTTGTTTTAAGTCATTATGTTTATGACAGTTTGTTACAAAAGTGATAGGAAACGAATACAGTTCCTTTATTGATTACAGGTTTATTATTACAGGTCAGCAACAATGGTCTGCAAGTCTAGACTGTCACCTGTTTTTGTAAATACAATTTTATCGGAACACAGGCCAGCCCGTTTGTTCATCTATTGTTTGAAAGCTACAGTGGCAGGTGCAGCTGAGAACGCTGAGCCTGTTAAGCCTAAAAACCTCACTGGCCCTTAATGGAAAGTTTGCTGGCTCCTCACATGGATTATTATTATAAATATGACACTGTGGCTGTGGAAGCAAATTAAAATTGAAACTACACAGATTTTTTTGAGAAAAACATTCCCTTTCCTTAAATTTTATTAGCCTAAACTTTCTCTGAGTGGAAAGTATAGAAAACTAGTAACTAGAAGTCCCTGGTCCATTTCATGCACATCAGTACCACAGGCTAGAAGGACCAAGTTGCCTGACTGTCAAGTTAAAGGATAAAAGGCTTTATAATACAGGGCTTTTATGTTCTTGAAGTACATAAGACTTTAATTTTACTTCTAATCCCCCCCTTAAAAAAATCCCAGAATAATTTCCAGCTTTTATTTAAGAAAGCTGTTTTTCTGTTCTTTTCATAAGCACCCCCTCTTGCTCTCAGCTGGGGAACTCCTGGGATTGGCAGTGTGTCTAGTCCAAGAGGAAGGAGGGCCAGCACACTGCTCTGGCCTTGTCTGCCAGCCAGCTACTCCCAATTAGCCACAGCTGGGCCACTTTCTTATTCGGGTCACCTCCCTTCGTTTTTATTTTTGAAAAATTTCCTCTTTTTTTATTTAATTATTTTTCCACATGATATATTTAGGTCATATTCTTTCCCTCCCCCTCCACTTCTGAGATGGGTGATAGAGATAGGTACCTCTGGAAGAGTGTCTTCCATGTACTTGAACTTGATCAGAGAGTGGCATTTCCAATCATGTGGGCCATAGCTTCTTTATAATGGAAATTAGTATTGCAGAATAATCTTTTTGCAAAGTATTTTTGCTAATCCCCTGTTTAGTATCTTTGGCCATGGGACCCAAATTTCATTTTGAATGTTTAAAAAAAATCCATTGTCTCAAAATGTTTATGCTTTTTCTTGTAGAAAATATAAAACACCTATAAAAGTAGACAGAAGAGTTTAATGAAGCCACTTTGATCCTTCACTTAATTCAACAAGGAACTAGTCATGGTCAATCTTGTTTCATCCTCCAAATTTACCCACTTCCTCCTTCTCTATTTTTTTTAAGCAAATTTTATTCTTTTATATATTTGGGTGTTTTTCCTGCATGTATTTCTATGCACCGTGTAAATGCAGTGCCCATGGATGCAGGAAGAAGGCCTCAGGTCCCCGGGACCTGGAGTTACAGATGGCTGTGAGCTTCCATGTGGGTGCTGGGAACCAAACCTAGGCCCTCTGCAAGAGCAGTGAGTACTCTTAACCACTGAGCTATTGCTCCAGCCCCTTGTCAAAATTTTTGAAGCAAATCCTAACTATAATATTGTTTCATCTGTAATTATTTCACTGTAACTCAAATAGATAGCCTTATTTACCTTTCCAAAATATATAGGCTAATGGGCTGGAGATGGCTCAGTGGGTAAAGGTGCTTGCCACCAAGTCTGACAATCTGAGTTTGATCTCAAGGACCCACATGTTGGAGGGAGAGAACCAATTCCCATACATTGTTTGTGTAATACCCTTCCTCACACACACACACACACACACACACACACACACACACACAATAAATAAATGTAATAAAAATTAAAAATGTTAAACAAATATGTATAGGCTAGGAGTGGAGTTCTGTGGTAGAATGTGTGCTTAGCATGTTCAAGGCTTGGGGTTCAATCTCCAATGGCAAAATAAATAGTGTTGAAAAATGTGTAACTCACTAGGCATGGTGACACACGCCTTTAATCTTAGCACTTGAGAGGCAGAGGCAGGTGTATATCTGTGAGTTTGAGGCCAGCCTGACTTATATAGTGAGTTCCAGGACAGCCAAGACTACACAGTAAGACTCTATCTCAAAAAAGGTGTAATTCCAGAGTCCTTTCTCAAAAATAACACAGCTGTAATACCAGTATTATTTGTTTTAAACTAATTCATTCAAAAATGCTCAGTGTTCACAGACATGTCATTTTGAGAGTTATGTTACCTTTGAATATTTTAGTGGCTTGTGATTTTCATTCTCTCCCTGAGGCAAACTACAGAGAAAAAATCTCAAGTCTGGACAGGTACCATATACAACATCAGTCTTCGCTCAATGATTCCCCACCCCAACCCTAGCAAACACTGGTACATCAGAAAATACCAGCTAACCTTGATCACCACAGGATTGGGATCCCAAGATGTCAACGGGACCTTCTTTTAAGTTTATTTAGAGCGGATAGTAAGGATTCCCTTTGCTCCTGCACTTGCCTCATTTTGTACAGGGAGTCTTTGTAGACTCACTCCTCATTCATATAATTCTCTTTTAACACAAAAAACATATTTCCAGCATGTTATTGAATAGCTACCTTTGAAGATGAATGACACAGTATTACTTCCTTAGGTAGAGGCATTAACATGGAGTGTATGAAGTGAGACATTTTCTACCACTGGTGTTTCTACCACTAAAATTAACAGATTTTTATTTTCAGTGATTTTTAAAAAAAAATAACTTTTGATTAAATTTATTTACTTTTAGGTTTGTAATTTTCTTTTTTTCATTTTTTGAAGTTGAAGAATAATAACATCATCTCCTCCTTCCTTCCCTCCCTCCAATGCCTCCCATGTAGCGCCTGTGCTCTCTCTCTCAAATTTATGGTCTCTTTTTCACTGTATAACCTTTCTTTGCAATAGACAGACACTAGTACAGAAAACCACAACTGCTGAAACCGGTTAAGATGCAGAGAGGAAGTGATAGTGTGATGCCCAGCCCTAACTGATAATACCCACAACAGAATTCACACCTAAGGCTCAGGGAACATAGTGGGGGCAGTGTTTGCAACGAGCCATAGGAATAGGAAGTCTGCTGTGAGATTGCACCTCCTGGAAATTAATTTTTTATTTTCATATGTTACTGTATTTACATGTTTTCCCCTTTATCTCCTCCTCCCAACCTCTCCAATGCCCCCAAAATACTTCTCAAATTTATGGCCTTTTAAAAATTATTGTCAGCCAGGCGTGGTGGTGCATGCCCTTAATCTTAGCACTCAGGAGATAGGCAGGCAGATCTCTGTGAGTTCCAGGTCATCCTGGTCTACAAAGCGAGTTTCAGGACAACCAGAATGGTTGCACAGAAACCCTGTCTCAAAACAAAACAAAAAAATTATTGTCACACACACATATAAATGAGTAAATATATAAACACCATCTCCTCAGTCTGTTTAGTATTATCATAGGTATATGGTTTCAGGGCTGACCACTTGGTATTGGATAACTAATTAGGGGCTCATCCCTGGGAAGGACCAATTGTCACTCTTCTAGCAGCCATTAATTGCCTGTGGCTCTTCGTCTTATGGGGTGAGACCTGGGGAAACCAAAAAATGACCAGCATGTCAAAATATCCCCTATGGTGCAGTTTTGGCATTTATATCTTGGAGGTAACCAACAGCAGTCAATAAGCCCTAAGACCCACTCAATGGGAGAGAATTCGTGTCTGGTATTGTAAATCTAGCCAACTATATCCATGGCTGGTGGGTCATGGACCCTAGAGGAGAACATACTATTACCAGCTTCCTAAACCAGTATAATTTCTAACTCAATTCTAAATATATATCCTATGCCCACAGATAAGTGTAATTCTTACCCCTTATCAAAGAAGCTTCTTTTTGCAACAGATGGAGACCATTACAAAGATGCACAACTGGTCAAAATGCAGAGAACATCTGGCTATGGGGTATCCAACCCCAAATGATACATCTACAATACAATCACTACACTGAAGATTCTGGGAACATCGTAGAAGAGAGGGCGGAAAGACTGTAAGAGCCAGAGGACCAGGACATATGCTTCAAGATTCTTGTTAGTATTTTAAACCATGTGTTTAGGGACTCTGGAAATCAATGATTTTTCTTACTTAGGGAAGCAACATGTGTCATTCCTGTTTCCCTTACGTATTTACAGATGTCTTGACTCCTTGAGGCTACTGGAGAATGAACAGGTACGTAGGAAAACAGTAAAGACACATGCTTATATGCATGTGTGTTATAGTGGTAGTGGGGCTGAAGCATTTCCATGACACACTTCAAGCTTCGCTTTAAGCCAGCCATTGTTCATGCTTTAAAAATGTTTTTTGATGTATAATTTACTCACTTAAAATATACAACCTAATGTTTTTAGTATATTTGCAGTTGCATAATCATCTCTGCAATTTTAAGACATTTTTATTCTTTCAAATGATAGCATGAACTCTAAGTGTCTTTCCTATTTCCACTCAGCCCAGGCTTTAAGCAAAGACTTTGTGTTTCCTATTTAAATACTGTCCAGGCCTAGCCCTGCATGACTTTTTAGATTAGGCAAGATTAGGTGTGTTTAGAGTAGTATGGGTTAAGAGTATTTTGTGCCTCTATACTGTAGATTTACCCATTCTGGAGTTTTATGATTATTGCCCCTCCTTTCCATGACTCAACCTTCAGGTGTTTTTTGGAAGTTGGGAACTTTGACATTCCATTGATAGCTAAGATTCAGCTTTTGCCACATAATATCTAAACCAGAGTTTGCAAAAGAAAATTCAGAATAGTAATGTGTTTCTGAAGTGTGAAAAGGAAAAAAATATAATGTGAATTCAATATAAGTTGTTATTATTTCCAGTTTAGAATAATATTAATGAATTTATAGTTAAACAAGAAACCAATAGAAAATACTTTCTCATAGGTTCTGCTTTTAGCTCCCCCAGACTGGGGAATATCACTCTGGATCTCCAGGAAATTCTAACACATCAAGAGGGCAAATGAAACAAAGTTCTCACACCAAAATATGTCTCTTCAAAAATCTGAAAAACAGATGAAACATAGGAGGTATCAGGTAACTAAATACAATAATATAAGAACAATATAACCTTTTAGATGTAGATGGAAACAATCTTGATGTGTGTGTTTTCCCTTTTCTTTTAATTTTATTGATTATTATTGTGGGGCTATTGAGGGGAGGGTGCATGTGTCACAGAACACATTTGGTGGAAAGGGGATGATTTTTGTGAGTCAGTTCTCTCTTTACACCTTTTACATGGTGTATTAGCTACTTCTCTGTTGCTATGATAAAACACCATGACCAAAACCAACTTCCAGGAGAGTTTGTTTTGGCTTATCGTTTCAGTGGGATACAAGTCCATCGTGGCAGTGAGGCACAGCAGCAAGCGGCAGCCATAGCAGCCAGCAAAAGCAGGAAGCTGAGAGATCCTATCTTCAAGCACAAACAGGAAGCAGAGCTCCCCCAAGTGGGGCGGGGAGGACTAGAAGTGAGGTTATTCTATAAACTCTCAAAACTCTCTCCCACTAACATCTTTACTCCAGGAAGGCTATGCCTCCCCATCACCTCCCCAGATAGCGTCACCAACTGGAGACTGAGTGTTCAAATGCCTGAGCCTATGGGGAACATTGCTCATTCAAACCGCTACACAGGTTCCAGGGATTGAACTCAGGTTGCTAGGCTTTGGCGCAAGCACCTTTACTCACTGAGTCATCTCACTGGACCCTCCCTTTTCTTAAAAACCAAACCAAACCAAACCAAACCAAACCAAAAACAAACAAACAAACAAAAAACCCCAGCAGTATTGAATTTCTTCCCATTTTTGCTGCTTTCTCCTTTAATACCCGTGTTCACCCTGGAAGCAGTTAAGAGCATGTGATGTTCTTGCAGAAGACCTGAATTTGATTCCTAGCACCCAAGTCAGGCAATTCCTAACTTCTTGTAACTCCAGATGCAGAGGATTTGACACCGTCTTCTGGTCTCCCCAGGTATTTACACCCAGGTGCACACTCACACATAACTAAAATTAATAAAAATCTTTTTTTTTTGACATGGGGTCTCACTATGTCACCCTGGCTGGCCTGGAACTCAATATGTAGATGAGGATGGCCTTGAATTCACAGAGATCCACCTGCTTCCATCTCAGAGTGTGGTGATTAAAGGCATGTGCCATTCCACCAGGAAATCAAATCTTTCAACAAGAGTGTTAATACATACTTTAGAGAAAGATTATGGAGACACAAAATTCCCAGTCCTCCACTTTGTTCCAGTGCTTAGTTGGAGAAAAGAAACTTTTCCTTGTTCCCAGGCTTCATGGTGATTTCCTCTCTTCCACTGCTAGGGCCCAACAGAGCCAAGCCTTACATCAGAGGCGCCTGCAAGTTTGTTACAAAGAGCTTTGGGTTAGTAAAACTATATTTTGAACATTTGGAGGAAATCTGTTCAGCGATTAAGCTCTATTTGGCAAAGGAGTAAATGGAGGAAGGCTTCTGTTTGCCAGGGGAATATGGAGGGAGTGTGAGACACAGATACTTACTGTCATAGACCATCAGAGACTTCCTGGGACCACTGATCATTAGCAAAGCAAATATCCCCCATAGTTAATGAAAGGGAGCTGTGACTGTAATACAAGACCATTGATACGAAAAAAGCAAACATCCCCCATGGTTAATGAAAAGGAGCTGTGACTGTAATACAAGACCATTAACACGAAATAGATAAAGATTTCTTTTTTTCTTTCTTTCTTTTTTTTTTGGTTTTTCAAGACAGGGTTTCTCTGTGTAGCTTTGCGCCTTTCCTGGAACTCACTTGGTAGCCCAGGCTGGCCTCGAACTCACAGAGATCCACCTGGCTCTGCCTCCCGAGTGCTGGGATTAAAGGCGTGCGCCACCACCGCCCGGCCCAGATAAAGATTTCAACCAACATCCCTATATTGTTGAAAAAAAAATACTGACTTCTGCCATTCTGAATCACTGTAGGATATAACCTTAAGACTTCCTGCTAAACCCTATTCATTCTCTTCCTGGAAAACTGATACTCTTCCCAGAGCCAATGTATGGAACTCTTCAGGCTTCTGTATTACAGCGCTGGATTTGTTTACAAGAGCATCCCTAACCTTGCTTAGGTATGCTAATATGACTAAGCCCTCATTAATGAAATGTGAGTGTAAGTGAATTGCATTTCTCCTAGTCTGTGATTTCACATGTTGCTTGTATTTCTCCTGTGTCTTTTCTCTTTTCTGCTAGCTGGAATAAAGACTTGATGGTGACTCAGCTTCAATATGCAGATAGGAATCCAATCGTGATTGATGAAGCAGAGGAACCTCACTGGCCTGACTGCTCATATCCATATTCTTCAAGCCACATTTATTATTGGCTTTTAATGGTCATATGCTGGTATCCTAATACCATAAATATTCAAAATCTATTTTAGATGGGAGACTTCGACTTTCTATAGCCAAGAAAAGTAATAGTACTAAGATTGAGGGTTGTACATGTGCAAGTAAAAAAAGAGCTCTCCTCAGATAATGTTTGAGGAAAGATGGGAAGGAGCTATAGGAATCCAGTGCAGAAGTTTGGGGCAGAGTGTTCACAGCAGAAGGAATGGCAACTGCCAGGGCCCTGAGGTAGGCAGATAGATGCCTGAAATTCTTGAGTACCAGCAAAGATGTTACCATCCTGGAACAGGATGAGAGAACTTGAAAGAGACAGAGTCATAGAGGTGGTACAGGGAAAAAGTCAAGGGCAAGGAAATAGATGGTCTATAGCCTTTTGTGTGCCATTGTGAGGATAGTGTCTTCCTTTGTTATGGTAGTAGTGGTGCTAGGGTGGAACTCAAGGGGTTGCAAAGGCCACTGAGTTGCATTTCTGTGAGGACACTGGCTTTTCATTTAAGTGAGAAGGAGACTAATAGAGTTACTTTTTCTGTTGCTATGATGAAATACCCTGACAAAAGCAACTTAAGGGAGAAAGGGTTTATTTTAGCTTACAATACCCGAGGGACATAGTCCATTACAGTGGGGAAAACATGGCAGCAAGCAGGGTAGGCACAGTGGCAGAAGTAGGAGACTGGATAGTCACATTGTATTCATACTCAGGAAGCAGAGCGTGAACCGGAAATGGGGTCAGGCTATAAAGCCTCAAGACCCACCCTCAGTGACCCACTTCCTCCAGTGAAGCTCCATGCCCTACAGCCTTCCCCCAAAACACCACCAAATAGGAACCAAGTGTTCAAACACATGAGCCTATGGAAGACATTTCACAGTCAAGCCACAATGGGATGTTATGGAACTCCATCTTCTGGCCCTGACATGGCTCCAATCATCTTGGATGAACAGCTGAGATTACCTGCAGGGGACCCTCACAAAGTTGAGCTTATTAACATTCCCTTGGAGAAGATGGGGCAGATCATCACACCCTCAACTAATATTATAGCCACTCAAGCCATTATCCCTCTCCAGTTTCAGGGGTCCCTGCAAGCATCATGGCAGGTAGGGAAATGAACCACAAAGAGGTGAGAATGAAAACTTGGTTCAGCCTGACTTAGCAGGTTTGGATCAAACTTCTGATGTCAGGAGGTTTATTGCTAGCATATTTAAACACAGTAGAACTGGGAAAAAGATTTCCAGGCAATAATCATTCCAATTCCAGGTGCACAATAAAGCTTAAGGCATGACTACATAGAAACTTCGGCTAAGTACATGTGACCATGAAGATGGGTTTTATAGCTTACGGGCCTAGGATCTGGTGTGGTCTCTGACTGAGATAGCATAGAGGTCAGCAGGCTATAAAGTACATGTGACATCTCCCCCAAGGATGGGTTCTATTGAGGGGGAGCTAAAGATAAAGGTCTAGGGAGGGAGAGTCTGGGATAAACATTCTGGAAGATTTGGGTGATGTCTCCCTCTACAGATAGCAAAAGGTCACCAGGTCATTAACAATACCCACTCCTAGCCTTCTGGGTGGAAAACAGGTATTTCCTCCTTTGAGGAGACACCCCTGTGTGATTAACATCTTCAGTTTCCCTAGTGATCTGTGGGTGCAAGGACCTTTGTTTCCCAACACCCAGTCACATATGATCCTGTCCAGCTGCATATAGACTCAGGAAGTGCTAACAGGCATGTCTAACTTTTTGGCATTCCAAAATGAAATTGTCATCTATAAGGTACACACTTCAGAAATTCAAAGTTGAGGTATTTAAAACAAAGTCAATGTTTTAGGTAAGTTTGTGATTTTGTGTTGGATTTCATTCATAGCTCTCCTGGAGTACATGTGGCCTACAGACAACAAGTTGGACACTACTGTTATGAGGTACAAAGTTACTAAAGGGTGGACTCCTTATATTCAACTTTCAGGAGGTTGTCACCTATACTAGGATGAGATGTTTTTTCCACAATGCATCTGTTTTGAGTCACCCATGCTTCTGTAAGAAAACCAAATAAATGTATTGGTTCACCAAAATGGACTTCAATGGGATAATTTCTTTGGTAGATCATTTGTATCCTATCTGGGGTGAATAAATAAATGCTTGTTTACATCTCTCCAGAAAAAGTAATGCAAAATGAGTCAATGCAACACTGTGAGTCAGGGAAGGGACATGATCAGCTTCTGTTTAAACAAGATCCTTCTGGCTTCTGTGATAAGGTGACCCAGGGTAGAACTGAAAGACCTGTTTCCAAAGCTACTGTGGTAATCTAATTGAGAAGTGATGGTGACTGAGTCTAGATGGCCCATTAATAGTGAGGAGACTTTATGGGGGACCAGCCCCACCTTTTACAGGGTTCCCATGGGGAGGAGAGAGGAATAAGAAATATTAGGTAGAATGATAGGCCTAGTCAAGAAGAAGAAAGAAGACAGAAACACAGGATAGTTTCAGGAGGACCTGGGTCAATACCCAATGGCCCAGAACTTTATTCAAAAGAGCTTTTTATAGCAATGCCAAGGGGAGGGACAAAAGGCCTCCCCCTTACTAGATATATCCAAGTGTAGACCCTTCCAAATACTTGGTACCCAGGCCCGTGGTCCAATTATCCTCTTATGCAGTCCTGCTGGGCAAAGCAAGCTCAGATCTCAGTAGGAAACCTCTGTGGGCTCCCACAGACTTCAGTTATAATTTGAAACTAATTCTAACAAAAGATGCTGATCCAATGGATGTAAGATATAAGAGAACTGAAGAATCAAGGATGATATTCAAGTGTGTTGGTCACTTTATGTCATCTTGACACAGGCCAGAGTAATCTGAGCATAGGGAACCTCTACTGAGAAGATGTCTCCTTTAGACTGGCCTGTAGGCAAGCCTGTGGGGCATTTTCTTGATTGATGTGGAAGGGCCCAGCCTGTATGGGCTGTGTTATTTGTCAGCATGTGATTCTAGGGTGCATAAGAAAGCAAAATGAGCAAGGCAGGAGGAGCAAGCAGGAGACAGCACTCCTCTATGGTCTCTGCTCCCGTTTCTGCCTTGAGTTCCCACCCCAACTTCTTCTCATGATGGTTTATAACTAGAAGCTGAAATAAGCCCTTTCCTCCCCAAGTTGCTTGTGGTCACTGTGCTTATCATAACAATTAAAGTAAACTAGGACACCAAGATTCAGGGCTGGAAAATGAGAAGAACTGAGTTTCTATTTATTGAATCGAGGAAGATCTTGTGAAAAGAAGAATTAAGAGAAAGCAAATCTAAGTTTGAGGTGTCTCTTGGAAATCCACATAGAGATGCCAGGTAGGTAGATGGGCATCCATTTCTGGAGGGTAGAAGGAGATGTATCAGTACAAGGAGGAGAGCTAAAGCTACGCATTGGATGAGATCACTGTCTTAGTTTGGGTTTCTATTGCTGTAATGAAACACCATGACCAAAAGCAAGTTGGGGAGGAAAGGGTTTATTTGGCTTACACTTCCATATCATAGTCCATTACTGAAGGAAGTCAGGACAGGGACTCAATCAGGGCAGGATCCTGGAGGCAGGAGCTGATGCAGAGGCTATAGCAGGGTGCTCCTTACTGGCTTGCTCTCCAAAGCTTGCTCAGCCTGCTTTCTTATAGCACCCAGGGCTACCAGCTCAGGGGTGACCCTGCCCACAATAGGCTGGGCTCTCCCACATCAATCACTAATTAAGAAAATGCCCTACAGCAGTAGTTCTTAACCTTCCTAGTGTTGGGACCCTTTAATACAGTTTCTCATGTTGTGGTGACCTCTAACCATAAAATTATTTCATTGCTACTTCATAACTGTAATTTTGCTATTGTTATGAATCATAATGTAAATATCTGATATGCAGGATAGCTGATATGCAACCCTCCAAAGTAGTCACAACACACAGATTGAGAGCCACTGCCCTACAGGCTTGCCTACAGCCTGATCTTAGGGAGGCATTTTCTCAATTGAGGCTCTGTCTTCTCCAGTGACTCCAGCTTGTGTCAAGTTAACATAAAAATAACCAGTATATTCACCAATGGAGGGTGAGCAGATGGAGAAATGTTCTGAAGTGAGAGGTATTGGGCCCCACCACCCCTTACAGTTTGGGGAGCTGAAAATGAAACAGCAAGAGTGATTGAGAAAGAGCTAGCAGTACAGGAGGAAAAAATATGAAAGTGTATGGAGTCTTAGAAATTTTGTTGAAAATAATTTCGATGACATTCATCCCTGAAAGGCACAAAGAGACAGAATGGGAGCATTGCTCTGAGAATCAAAAAGCCCGGCTGTTATTTCCAACATTTGTCACCTCTGAGATGTTCAGTGAGGCCCAGGGTGCTGTGGGATGGTCTGTATGTCAAACATGTTGCTTATTGGTCAATAATTAAAACACTGATTGGCCAGTGGTCAGGCAGGAAGAAGTATAGGCGGGACAAGGAGGAGAGAATTCTGGGAAGTGGAAGGCTGAGCCGGAGACACTGCCAGCTGCCGCCATGACAAATAACATGTGAAGATGCTGGTAAGTCACGAGCCACGTGGCAAGGTATAGATTTATAGAAATGGATTAATTTAAGATATAAGGACAGTTAGCAAGAAGCCTGCTGCGGCCATACAGTTTGTAAGCAATATAAGTCTCTGTGTTTACTTGGTTGGGTCTGAGCGGCTGTGGGACAGGCGGGGGACAGATTTGTCCTGACTGTGGGCCAGGCTGGAAAACTCTAGCTACACCAGGGAGTTGATTTGTAGAAAGGAATAAGCTAATTTCATGATTCAAAAACTATCACTAGGTTATATTTAGTGGGGAAGCAAACTTTGAGTGGGAATTTATTTTCATCACTAACTAGGTTGTAAAGACTTTTTTAAAATTTGTTTTGAGACAATATCTCACATAGCCCAGACTGGCCTTGAAACTCCTGATCCTCTTGGCTCTACCCCCAAGTGCTAGGATTTCAGGTGTATACTACCATGCCTGGCTGGTAAGGATTGTTTGGGGTTTGGAGAAGGTTTCTATACATTTACAATTCCCATAGTGTTGCAAGGATCACATGGAAGGTACATAATGGGTACAAATGTGATAACTACATGTGAAACGCTTCAGCCTCATTTTTGTCTGAACACTGAGGATGGATGGGGCAGCTGACAAAAAAATCAAGCCATATTCTCACGTGAACAGAATCCAGGAGGAAATAGATCTGCCAGGGCTGTGTGAATGAAGTACATAAACATCACAACTCTTGTCAACGTCTTTTGAGACAAATAGCTTCATCAACTCTTGAAGCCATTCAAAGATGTATCTCAAGGTTTTCTTCTCTCTTTGGCACCTTTCCATCCATGGGGATGCTGAGGAGGACAGCAAAGCAGGCAGCTGGAATGGTAAGGGTTTCAGAGACACTTGTACAAGCAGAGCCATGAACTCTGAAGCGACTCATTGGGAATAGTCTCCTTTTAGTTTATTTGCTGGGAGTGTGAACATATTCAGTTCACCAATTCTTTCTGATGAGCATTGGCAATACTCACCTATAGATATTTAAACTGACTGGCATAAGTTTTGGAGGTGGCTTATTGCCTCTTTTGAGTCCTTTTGTGTTGTCTATTTCCTTCTTTTCTGTTGGTGCTGGGGATTGAACACAGGCACTCATCATGCAAAGCAAATGCTCTATCTACCACTGAGCCATATCTTCAGTCCTTTGGTGTGTGCATCATTTTTTTCTCTCCCAGTGGTTCTATAGGGTAAAATGCCAATAAAATTTGTGAACTAGAGGTCACATTTTTTAATAAAAACATCATTGTACATTGGTTTAACCTTTAACCTTCAGTATGATTTTCCCTCAGCTGCTTCCTTTTCACCCAGAAAAAAAAAAGAGATTTCAGAAATGCAGGCTGGCTGTGAAAAATAAACCCACTTCATTGCTTTTATCATACACATGAACCTAAAGGTTTTCTCAGTAGCTTATTGTCAAAAGACAAAATGGAACAATAACATTTCCAAAAAAAAAAGAAAAGAAAGAAAGAAAGAAGGAAGGAAGGAAGGAAGGAAGGAAGGAAGGAAGGAAAGAAGAAAGGAAGGAAGGAAGGAAGGAAGGAAGAAAGGAAGGAAGGAAGGAAAGAAAGAAAGAAAGAAAGAAAGAAAGAAAGAAAGAAAGAAAGAAAGAAAGAAAGAAAGAAAGAAAGAAAGAAAGAAAGAAAAAGCTGCTGCCAAGTTTGCTTGCTGCAGTTGGGTTTGGTTGAATCTACTGATGGACCATCAAGTAATCAGCCTTCTAACGGTTGTTTAAACAGCATAAACAGGACAGATTATGAAATGGCCTTGTTTGGACAAACTCAAAATCCTCAAGTAGTCTTTTCAGGAATGACAATGCTGCTGGAGTGTCCTGTTCTTTCTGACCACATACGATTATTTTCATGCTGTGTTATTAACATGTTTGCAATCTAGATGGGCACGGCAGCCACTCTTGAGCAACTGTATTTGTGAAGAAATTCGAGATGTTCTACTGACCAAAACCAAGTCAACAGTTGACAGTTTGCCCACTTTCTTGGTAGCTTGCTCTCTCTCCATTGCTTGGGCCCCTTTTGTCTTTGCTTATCAAAATCTTTGCTTTGAGTTGTCAACTCAAGAGGCATACGCACAGCCTGCACTTTTGGTGAGCTTCAGGTCTGTCCTAGTTGTTCCTTGGAGCCAAAAAAGTGCATTCAGTATGTAACTATGAATTGTTTCCTCTCAATTTGGAAATAAGGCAGGAGAAATAGCCAGGGGACCTCATCTAATAGATCCCAAAGAATTACATAAGTAGAAACACAGTTCTCTTTTTCTTGTTTTCATATCACTAACAAGAAGGATGTTGAGATCTTTGCCATAGATTTGTGAAGCAGGGGATCAGTTTGCTTTCTAACTGCCAATACTGGAAGCCTAATCAGAAACAGCTTAAACCCGGGTTTACCCAAACTTCAATGTGGCTGGGCACCTGGGGCTCTTGAGAAAATGGAGATTCTGATTCCATTTATCTGGACAGGCTGGGATCTTGACTCTCTAATGAGCTCCCCAGCATGCAGATGACACAGGGACTCATTCTGCACCTTGAGTGGCAGGGGCTTAAGGGTAAGATCATTAGTTGCCTTGTGGAACAAGTTCAAAGGAAGAGATCTCTCTGAGAAGCTCACCCAGAAGTTTCATGAGATCATCACAAATTGTCTTCCAGCCCTTCCATAGTGAGTTTGTTGGTACTGGTCTGTATGCTTATTCCCTCATGGTTACAAAATGAATGTAGCAGATCCTATAATCATTTCTTCAACCAGACAGAGACAGAAGGCCAGTTTTTCCTTCTCTCTCTCTCTCTCTCTCTCTCTCTCTCTCTCTCTCTCTCTCTCTCTCTCTCTCGGTAAAGAAAGTACTTTCACAGATCTTTCCTTATGTCCTGTTTGCCAGAATTGGATGTTGTAAGTTCTTTCTCAAACCAATGACCAGCAAGAAGCTTTGTTCTGCTTGTCTTCCGTTATTCAGGATTCATCCTGGGGGGCTGAGGGGATATCCTGCACTTCTTTGATACACATAGCCATCTGAAATCTGAGCAAACACCAGGGTACTGTTTGTTAGGGAGAAAGGACATGACTGGGCTCTTGGGCAAGTAGCCCAGTGTCCATCATAGGGACTGTCCAGAGCTAGACTTCTAATTTACATGGGCAGTGAAAGAATCAAATTACATCACAATATCACTGTGATGAAAAATTCTGTTTAACCTTGTGTTTAATCTTCAGCCAATGAATAACACAATCTAAACAACATTCATTGCTATGGTGAGGGCCAATTCTAGTGAAACCAGTGAGGTAAATTATTTGTTCTTAGCATGCTTGCCCATTTGATAGCCTCACATTAACGAATTGTCCAAGTCCAGAAATCCATTACACACACATGGCCTCTCCTATCTGTCCAGGGGCTTCTTTTCAACTGCATATACTTCTGCAGGCTGACTTTCACCCTCCAGACAGTGGAACAGAAAACAGTTGATCCTTAGGGAATTAATTAGTGATAACATGGTAATGGCTTCCAGCGCATCTATTTTGTACCTTTCAAAAACAATGCCCCCATTTCCATACAGGCCTTAACCATATATATAATCTAGTCTTGAGTGCTGGCCTGGTTCATGAGGGAAAATAGCCTAGTAGACCTTCAGGTGGATTAGTTGCCTTAATATTTCAAATGGAAAGTACAAAACACAAACATGGTTATCTCTACGTCCCATGAACTTGTTTTTTCTTTGGGGCGGTTCAAGACAGGGTTTCTCTGTGTAGCCCTGGCTGTACTGGAACTCACTTTGTAGACCAGGCTGGCCTCGAACTCTCAGAGATCTGCCTGCCTCTGCCTCCTGAGCGCTGGGGTTAAACACTGGCATCACCATGCACGGCCCACCCATCATCTTGTTTTAAAAAACCAAATGAGAAGACAACTTACAAGTAGCTACTAAAAAACTGTAATGTGAGAGGAAAGCAAAAACTCTACAATGTATGCGTTATCTCCCTACAGAGTCTCCAGCAGGCTTCCTCCATCTTGACACTGAAGCTTCTGCTGTTTCATCTGTGTAAATACCTATTTGTCAAATGTATCAAATTCTGACTGTATGACCAAAGTACATCATAGTTTGAAATACCCCCAAACCCTGTTGCTAAGTAAAATTCATTAAATGGGGAGTTTCCCTTCATTTCAATGGAAAGAATCATGATATAATATTGGTAATATAATTCCTGATCTTGAAATATTTTTTGCAGAAAGATGTATAAGTGTTTTCATTGTTCAATTGCTATGTGTAGCAACAATCCTAAGCAAACAGTTTAGATGCCATTATATGAGGAAGATCCACTGAATTCGCTAAAGGAAAGGTGAAGAGTTGGTGGTAGTGAGGATGTGTATGAGAGAGTCAGCCTTTGGAACACATGGAGAGCTGTGAGAAGCTTTCAGGTAGAGTCAATATCAGAATCAGATATACATATTGATCATTCATTCTCATTTGCTTGAGGCTTGGCCACTAAGGCCCTTCTCATGTGAGTTACTTTGGCATAATATCAAAGTAGTCTCTCTGGGTTAGAAAAAAAGGCCAAACAGAAGATTCTGCCCCTCCTTGGAGGCCAATCACTGTAGTCCAAAACTGGGATGATTTTTTTCAGTTCATGGCTTAGGTTTCTCCTGCTTCATGATAACTTTCTGGGATATGATAAAATTGCCTAGAATATAAAGTCAAAACCTACCTATTCCCAATGTGCAAAGATCAGCTATAGCAGAGCAATCTCTCTTTCTTCTTCCAGAATCCACTGGCTTGCTGTTGGTTACCATGTTAACTTGCTAGACTGTCTCTCTACCTAGCTTCTTTCGGAAACTTCCTCTTTTGTGTGCTCTTGGCTGCTCCGCTAGTCCTGGTGTGCACCTTGCTTCAAATGTTCTCACCATGTATCTCTCTGAAACCCTTCATTGCTTTGAGGCTACATATCTGGCAATTAAGAGAAAGGGATCTGGAGCCAGGGTTACCAGCTTCAGGATCTTGAAATTTTATTTAACGTTTCTGTGCTTGACTTTTCTCATCTATATCACTAGGATGATAAATATTTAGTCTAGAATAGTTTTATGGGATTTAATAAATGTGTGCACCACAGAACCTGGAACACTGTAAGCATCCAACATGCATATACTATTTCAGCCTCATTTCCCCCCATTAACTATCTTCCACTCATATTGCTGTAGAACTGTCTTCCCCAAGTATCTTACTAACCTCTGCTGGGCTGGTGAGATGGCTCAGCAGGTAAAGGCACTCATCATGCAAGACTAGTACTCTGAGTTGATCCTTAGAACCCATGCAAAGGGAGAGGGAGAGAACTGACTCCACAAAGTTGTTCTCTAGCACCCCCTTGCACACCATGGCATGTGTGTGTCCTAGTATGCATGCTCACACACATACGCATCACACACACAACAATAAACAAAGTAAAGCAATAATCTCTAGTATATGCCAGGTACCATACCAGGCACTTTAAACCACAATACCCAGTTAGCCATTGCATGCTGTCTCTATTTTACAGATGAAATGAAAACTCGGGGGTTCCTTTCCCAAGTCTCCTATCTGTTCAATGAGAATTGTTGGATAAGTAATATCAATTATCAACTTGACAGGATCTAGAATCACATAGGAGACACACCTTTGGGTATGTCTGTGTGAGATTTTCTAGATTAGGTTAACTGGGGTGGGAAGAGATACCCTAACTCTGTGGGTGGCTCCATCCTGCTGGATGGGGTCCCAGGCAGAGGAGAAAGGAAAGAGCAAGTCAAGCACCAGCATCCATCTCTCTCCGCTTCCTGACTATGGATGTAATATGACCGGATGCCTCAAAGTTCCTGTTGTCATGACTTCCCCTCCACATACCCTGAAACCATGAGCCAAAATCAACGCTTCATCCCTCAAGGTTCTGTTGTCAGGTACTTTGTCATAGCAACGAGAAAAGGAAGTAATGCAGGTGTTCTGGGTTTTCCTTCTAAGTCCCTCTGCTGAAAACCTTAGCCCCTCATACACTTTCAAGGCTTTTCTGGTCTACTAAATCAAGTACAATCTTATTTTTCATGACCAACAGCCCTTATGAGCCCATTCTACATTGCTTCTGATTGTTATACGGGTATTTTGGTCTTTGTGCCAAATGAGGTTCAGTCAGAACCCCCACATAGACCCTGTGCCATGGGATGCATAGACACTCCTGGCAGTCTGCAACCAGCCAACACCAAAAGTGACTGGCCATCCATCAGTGTTATTGACTGTCACAGCTCTTTCATCTGGTTGAGCTCTCAAACTGAAATATGGAGTAGGGAGGAGAGTATAGTCTACTTAGAAGTTGAGAAATGTAGTGGTTAAAAAAAAAGAAAAAAATGGTATGATGGTATGTGTACATGTGAGCAATGGGGTGGGAAATCTCTTTTGTTTTGTTGGTTTTGTCCTTATCTGGATGTGTTAGTTAGTTATTGCCCCAAATCCTACAGAACAAGAAACCTTCAATTTCCAATGGCTTACCATGAAAAGTCTCTATTTCTTGCTCAGGGGTCTATAAGTTGGCTATGCTTTAGGTGGGCTTGTCTTCAATTAGCAGAGCTTGTCTCTGGATTGTAGACCCAATCATACCTATAGTCACATTTCCTCATTCTTGGAACAGCAGCTACCAAAGCTATGTTATTCTCATGAAGGGTGTGTGCTGTCTGGTCATACATCAACTTGACATACAAACTAGTGTTGTCTGAAAGGAGGGAAACTTAATTGAGAAAATGCCTCCATACGATCTCGCTGTAAGGTGTTTTCTTAATTAGTGATTGATGAGGGAGGGCCCAGCCCATGGTGCACAATCAGAAAGCAGGCTGAGCAAGCCATGAGGAACAAGGCTTAAAGTAGCACCCCTTTATGACCTCTGCCTCAGGTTCTGCCTCTGGGATCCTGCCCTGTTTGAATTCCTGTGCTGACTTCCTTTAGCAATGAATTATGATGTGGAAGTGTAAACTATATAAACTTTTCCTCACCAACTTGCTTTTTGGTCATGGTGTTTTGTCGCAGCAATAGAAACCCTGACTAAGACAAAGGTAAAAAAAAATAAAATTAGGAGCCTCCACTTATGTCAATTAGATTGACATTGCACTTGCAAGTCACGTGTCAAAGCTCCAAATCAACAGGGACATAGAGGTAGAATTTCCTATTCTACTAGGAGGCATTGTAAAGCCATTGGCAGAAAAAAAGAGGTAAAGAATTGGAACAGTAATTCAACCTATGTACTGGTGGTGATACGGACTCACTATGTCGTCCTAGCTGAACTTGAACCTCCAATCCTCCTGCTTCAGCCTCCTGAGTGCCTGAGATTATAAGCATGTACCACCATACCCGGCTAAAATCGTATGTTTTGAAATTTAATTCATTTTGGATCAACTAATGAGAGAAAAGAACACACAGAGTTTACCTTTGCTTTGTGTGTTGACAGAACACCCTCTAAATCCTGTAATGTCAACTTTGGCATGGGTACTGGGATGGCTCAGTGGTCTGATTGTCTAATGGGCTTAGAACAGCTATGAATGTTTGAACAAAAAAATGGGAGTTTGTCTTTTTCTTTTTTTGATTTTTTCTATTTGTTTACTTAATTTTTATATTAACTCAAATATTTTCTTTTTAAAAATTTTTAGAATATCAATATCAACACAGGCTACTAAGTGGAAAGAGACAAGGTTTCTCTGTGTAACAGCCATGGCTGTCCTGGAACTCACTCTGTAGACCAGGCTGACCTTGAACTCACAGAGATCCATCTGCCTCTGCCTCCCAAGTGCTGGGATTAAAGGCATGTGCCACCACCACAGCTAACTCAAATATTTTCAATCTTCTGAATTAAACTGTGTATATCTGCCAAAGTTGACAATGCTCAGTTGGTCGAGTGCTTATCTAGCATACATGAAGCCCTGGGTTCAATCCCCTGCACCACATAAGCCAGGCATGGTGGTACATGCCTATAATTCCAGCACTCAGGAGGTGGAGACAGGAGAATAAGGAAGTTCAGTGTAACATAGTGTGCATGAAGACAGCCTGGACTATACGAGACCCCGTCTCTCAAAAGTAAATAACCAAGTTAACATGGGCTACTTTAGAATATCACTACTGCAAAACAAACCAACAAACCAAATCAAAACACCTCTTTTTAAAGCATCAGCAGTGCTTCTCTACGTGGGAAACACTAGAAAAGATTAGAAAAATCCTGATGCCCAGACTGCATACCACATCAATAACTACATTAGTATCTTAAGAGATGAGAGCCAAGCAGGGCTGTGATAGCACACACCTTTAATCTCAGCACTCAGGAGGCAGATCCAGGCAGATCTCTGAGTTCGAGGCCAGCCTGGTCTACAGAGTGAGTTCCAGGACAGCCAAGGCTGTTACACAGAGAAACCCTGTCTGGAAAAACAAAACAGAAACAAAACAAAACAAACAACCCACAAACAAACAAAGGATGAGGCCGAGCACTGGACCTCTTCTAAAGCTCCCCAAGTGGCTCTAATGTGTATCTTCCCACTTTTTAACAAGGTGAGGCCCTCTGTAAGGGAATCTGTCGACAGGTAGATTAGGTCTAGTATACCTTCACTTACAGTGGTCAGATGCAACAAGCACTAATAAGTATATATGCTAAGGCTCCTTTAGTCTTTCTGCATCCCATAATAGTGCAACTCTAACTAGGTAAATCCCCTTTCTTTTTCATTGTGTTTCTTGGTAAACTTTGAAGTGTTCCCGAGCAGTGACAGCTCTTTGAGGCCCTGGTAATTCTCCTCTTACATCTCTCTTCACTTTCTGGATGGGGACTCTGGTTTCTTTTCTCAAGTGATCAGGGTGGTGTAGAGATGGTCTCAAGAGTATGAGGCAATTCTGGTCATGGTGTTCCCTACTGCTCTTTTTCTAGGAAATCCACTTGTGTTCTAAAAAGATGACTACATTGGCCTCTGCAAGGGGAGAAGCCACTGAAAAGCTGTGCCGATGTCAAAACTCCTCCAGAATACTTCTGTAGCGACTCAGACATATAAAACAAACAATTCTGGAGTCCCCAGAGCCTCTTTTATAAACTCTTGATGGACAAACCACCCGACTAATGTGATGCATTGCATGTGAAGGCATAGTTGCACTGGGGCAATTCTTCACTCTTCTGACTTAAGAAACAAGCAAACATCCTATCATGTTGTGGAAAATTGAATCTAATTCCTTTGGGAACTGAGAGCTTTCATTTCAACACTTTTATCTATTTATTTAAAAAAATTCTCAAGTGTGTGATATGCTGGCGCTTTTAGTAGAGAATTTTGAAAATGATTTCATTTATCATGCTTTGCTGTTGCTGGGTCCTAACAGCTCCCTCGGGGGAGGGGGTGAGAAGGCGCAGCATCAACAACACAGACATCAGAAATCAGGTGAAAGGAAAATAGCAAACTCTTTTATTCAGTAACAGGAAAAGCCTTATATACCTTCCTCCCAGCACCCAGGCTGCATCCCAATGTGACATTGCATGGTCGCCCCTCATTGTCTAGGCATGACCAGGAGCTCTGACAGCACCTGTTGCTAGGCCCTCAGGCAGACTCCACATGATCAGGGACTCTGGACAGTGTCTTAGTCAGACTTCAGGTTGGCTCATAAGGAAATATGTTATGTGCATGCCTTGGCAACTGGTTTGAACCAATTTTCTCAACCCTATGGGCCTGTCCTACTACACTTTACCTTGAATGCATCTCACTTTTGAACAAGCTCAGGCTTCCATTCCCCTCTACCTCAGGTGCAGGTGCTACCAACCACACCCCTCTAGTGTGTCACACTTCCCACCTATCTCAGTCAGTCCCTAAGCCCTGAAAACTTGTCCCCTCAGTATTTTCCTGAATTCTCCTCAGCACAATTGTCTGTCATTGTCTCCATCCCTACTACCACTCCCCATTCCCAGATATTCTAGTTTGGTTTCTGTTGCTGTGACAAAACACCGACCAAATGCAAAGTAGGGAGGAAAGGATTCACCCCATCCTATAGCTCCCAAGTCACAGTCCATTATTGAGGGAACCAAAGCAGGAAGTCAAGGCAGGAACCAAAGCAGAGACAATGGAAGAATGTTTATTATTGGCTTGTTCCTCATGGTTTGCACCACTTGTTGTTTCATTTAATGCAACTCAGGATCACTTGCCCAGGGATGGCACCACTCACAGTGGGATGGGCTAATCCATATCAATTGCTAATCAAGGAAATGACCTATGAACATGCAGATGGGCCAGTCTAACGGGCAATTCCTCAAATGAGGTTCCCTCTTCCCAGGTGACTTTAGTTTGTATCAAGTCAAGAAAAAACTAACCAGCACACTAGAGCTCACAATCACTGTTTAGTTAGGGTTACTATTGCTATGATGAAACATCATGACCAAGCAAGTTGGGGAGGAAAGGGTTTATTTTGCTTACACTTCTGTGGTGGTATTGTGTTCCCCAAAATATTGTGTATGCTAATAAACTTATCTGGGGTCAGAGAACAGGACAGCCACAATATTAAACATAGAGGTTAGGCAGTGGTAGCATATGCCTTTAATCCTAGCATTCCAGAGGCAGAAATTCATGTGTTCAAGGATACACCCAAGCATGGTGACCCACGCCTTTAATCCCAGGGAGTGGTGGTAGAAAGCAGAAAGGTATATAAGGCGTGAGGACCAGAAACTAGAGGCATTTGGCCTGAGCAGGCATTTGGCCTGGAGAAGCGGCCTGGAGAAGCATGTGGCTGGTTAAGCTTTCAGGCTTCTAGCAGCAGTTCAGCTGAGACCCATTCTGGGTGAGGGCTCGGGGCATCCAGTCTGAGGAAACAAGACCAGCTGAGGACCCAGTGAGGTGAGATAGCTGTGGCTTATTCTGTCTCTCTGACCTTCCAGTGTTCACCCCAATACCTGGCTCAGGTTTGATTTTATTAATAAGACTCTCTAAGACTCATGCTACACACTTCCACATCACAGTTCATCACTGAAGGAAGTCAGGATAGGAACTCAAACAGGGCAGGAACCTGGAGGCAGGACCTGATGCAGAGACCATGGAGGGGAGCTGCTTATTGGCCTGACTCCCAAGGCTTGCTTAGTCTGCTTTCTTATAGCACCCAGGATCACCAGCCCAGGAGTGGCACCACTCACAATCAGTTGGACCCTTCCACATCAATCACTAATTAAGAAAATGTGCTACAGGCTTGCCTACAGCCCAATTTTATGGAGGCATTTTCTCTATTGGGGTTCCCTCCTCTCAGATGATTCAAGCCTGTGTCAAGTTGGTATAAAATTTGCCAGCAGACCCATTATTTCAAATGAGCTTGTGGCTTGAAAAAGAATGGCTTATAGATTTGAATGCTCAGTCACCAGGGAGTGGCATTATTTGAAAGGAATAGAAGATGTGTCCTTGTTGGGTGAAGAACATCATTGGGGATTATCTTTGAGTTTACAGAAGCCCAAGCCAGGTCCAGAGGCTCTCTCTCTTCCTGCTGCCTGGGGACCTGGATGTAGACTTTTTCAGCACTATGTCTCCCTGTGAGCTGCCATGTTTTCCACCATGCTTCCCATGGACTAAACCTTTGAAACTGTAAGCAAGCCCTAATTAAGTGCTTTCTTTTAAAAGAGTTGCTTCAGTCACGGTGTCTCTTCACAGCAATAGAACAGGGACTAAGACGGTGCTCAGTCTTCCCTACCATGCTCATTAGCTGAAGTGGATTCCCCTCTTTAGAAGTCCCACAATGCCCTGTGCATGATGGGGTCCAGGTGAACAACAGGCTTGATTCTGTCTTAATGGTGAAGTAGTTCATTGTCTGCTCACACTTTACTGTTCCTATTTTTACTTTCTCAGCTGCCACTTAACAAAGCCATTTGGAGCACACTTTTAATTGCTTCCTCCCAGCTCCAGAGACATTCTAGATAACAGTGTCTAATCTATCTGTAGTGCCCTGGAGGTTTGGAGAATAATTCATCTTATTAGGAATTACAGAGCCAATAAAATTGAGTGGTTGGGTGTGGATGTTGGCACTATGGCTGAAATATTTGTATTTCTACTCTTCACTTTTAAAGCCTATTTCTTCCAATATGCACACTTTTATGATGAAGATTTTAAGAACGTACATATTTTCAATTAAAGACTGAGTAAAGCTTTTAGTGAAAGTCAGTGCCTTAGCTAATTCCTTGGACTTCCTGGAATCTAACTGTAGTCCTCAGACCTGGAGTCTCATCTGGGAACTTGGTATAATTGGATTTTCTTAGGCCCCTGGCTTCCCGAGTCAGAAGCTCTAAAGGTGGAGTCCAGTCATCCATGTTTTCCGAAGCTCTCCAGGAGATTGGGGGCACCCTCAAACCTAAAGACAGCTGACATCCTAGAGTGTTAACACAGAGCATGGTAACAATTGCTAGCTAGGGTGCTGAGAGGATGCTCAGTTGTCACTTATTTCCAGTTTAGGATCTTATATTCTATGCATATACAAGGACACATACATTCATTCCCCACCCTTGGACGTTTAGCTGGTTGCTCTAAGACATATTAAGTGGCACCAACTGTATAGTATTCTATAACATGATGGGATACAATTTAACCAGTTTATTGCACCTGGAGTAGGAGGGCATTTCCTTTCCCTTTTCAACCTTTGGTCAAAAGCACATTTAAGCTGGATTTCACCTGCAGTTAAACAAGCTCTATCTGTTTTTATACATTGTGCATGTTTTTTACCTCTATATCATTCCAAATAACCTGAACTTTGGTGAGCAAATTCCTCACTTTCTCCCTAAGGAAACATTAGCCCCATTTAGAGGCATTTTGGGGGGGGAGACTGCAGAGTCTTCTTTGAAATAAAGAAGACTACTAGTCAGATGACAAACTGTAAACCTGGTGTAGAGAAGAGAGTGAATACTGGGGCTTTCCCGTGGTTCCCCAGAATGGATGTTCATCACTGCAAGCTCAATAGTCACATTAGTTCCTTAGGGATGCCAGTTAGCAGCAGCCAGATGATTCCTTCTCATACGGCAGCTAGAGGACTGTCTTGCGCCCTACACTTCGAGGATGCTTCTCTCTCTCTCTCTCTCTCTCTCACTGTCACTAGTCAGAGAGTTAGCAGGAAGCAGCAGGGTTAACACTGGCTCGTGTTTCCAAGCTTGTTAGAGCTGAAAGATGCTTCTGAGATCATTGACAACTGTCTTCCCAGTACTCTTATATTTCTCCGTTTTGTTTTGGTTTCATTTTTAAAAATTGTTTTGAGATATAATTACATCATCTGAGGCAAGGTCATACTATATAGCCCAGATTGATCTTGAATTTGTGAACTTTCTGCCTCAGCCTTCCTAGTACTGGGATTACAGGTATGAGCCACACCCAATTTACCAATTATATTCTCTACTAGAACTGAACTTCAAACCTCCAAATGTCCATTTCATTCTCTCTACTACCTTTGTATACACATCTGGTATACCTACCTCATATCTCAACCCTCAGTGGAAAACTGAGGAAATAAAATGCCAAATGTCTATACAAAAGCATTACAAAGAATGATGTATTCCACACACATTCTAGATATTTGCTCAACCAAATAAGAAGACATAGGGACCTCACCCTGCTCCTCCAGCTGATGTGATTTCTAAATCTACTTAATGACAGATTTGTGTGGAAGAACTCTTCCCTAGCTGTGATTTGAACCCAGAACCATGGAATCCTCCCATAAGAGCTTTAAAGTCTGTATGGAAAGATGTTGTAGCTAGGTAAGTAACTGAATGACAGTGCCGTGTGGTTTGAATGGGAAATGTCCCCCACAGAGTCATGTGTTGGAGTACTTGGTCCCCAGCTGGTGGGGACGTTGTTGAACCTTTAGGTGGTTGAGCCTTGATGAAGGAAGTAGGTCCCTAGGAGTAGGACTTCAAAGTTTTCTAGCCTGGCCCACTTCCTGTCTGCTGTCTGTTTCCTAACTACAGATACAGTCTGAAGAGCTGCCATGCCTTTCCTGCCATAATGGCTTCTATGTCCTTGGACTGTGAACCAAAATAAACCTTTATTCTCTTCAGTTCTTTTTGTCAGGCATTTACACACACAAAAGTAACTGAAAAGGCAGGATAATTTTTCCATTTTTCCTTTGGTGTCTGGGAGAACTAAAGGACCATGTCCACAGGAGAGCAAGAGGAAGGGTGGCAGCCCTTCTGAGGAGGTGGGTTGTGGAGGAGAAATGTTGCCACATACAAGGAAGGGCTATGGCAGCAGTGACAAGTTCACATGCCACCCCTGACAGTCTTGGGATGTCTAGTCCTTGCCTGAGGAGCATGTAAAGACAGAATAGTTCTGTCCCTAGCATTCTCCTAGCCAATTAACCATTGTGAACTGTTTCCTCATCCTTAAAATGGGTATAATTTTACAAGTTCATTGCAAAGGTGAACACAAAATAAGTACCATACATTATAATGCAAGCCACACTTGCTATTAGTTTTTTTTTCATTTTTAGTATTTTATTTCCTCAGAATTTTCAAGTGCGAATTGAGATAGGAGATAGCTATATTAGACTGATAATATTTGACATTTTTCTCCTAAAATACAGACAGTCTAAGGGTACCTACAAAGGCAGTAGAAAGAATGAAATGGACATTTGGGGGTTTGAAGTCTAGTTCTAGGAGAGAATGTAAATGGTAAATCAATTACTGTTTTCTCATGTGTAGAAGGAGTGATTGTGACCTCTAAGGCCACTCCTATTCAAACATTACACATCTATGAAACTGTCAGGGCAGCTAAAACTATCAGTTTCTTGTCCAACCACTTCTTTCATGTGTGTATGTGACCTATGCTTGAGCGTACATCCCTGTGTGTGGTTGTGTTCATCTGTATGTACACATGTGGGGGCTAGAGACTAATTTTGGGTAACTTCATTCTATCATTCTCCACCTTACTGTTTGAGACAGAGCTTCTTCTAAGCATGTTGGGGTCACTGTTTCAACTTGACTGGCTCTAAAGAAAGTCCCTGGGATCTACCTATCTCTATGTCCCCAACACTGGGGTTCCAGGCACATGCCTGACTTTTATGTGTGTGTGCTGGGGGATCTAAACTCAGGTCCTCATGTTTGTACAACAGGCACTTTACCCACTGAACTGTCTCCCCAGCCCCGTCCACAATTTCATAAAGCAGCATTTTCCATAGTATTATCTGGGATATTTTTCATCCTATAGGTTTCTAGGACTTCCCCTCAGAGCTGTCCTGTACAGAACAGTAGCCCAGTAGTCATAAATAACTGATGAACACTTTAAATATGGCTAGTTCAAACTGAGAGGCACCAGAGGTATAAAATACATAAAGAATTTTAAGATATCTCAGCAGTAAAATCTTTTATGTTGAAATAGCATTGTGCATAGGCACAAGTCAAATATATTATCTTTTAAAAATGATAAAAGTTTCATACGTATCATTAAAATTGACAAAAATATTTGAATAAATCTATTTAACAAAATATTAAAATTAAATAAATATTTTAGTTAAATGATATATAACAGGAAAATCACATGCATCCCAAATCTTTCTCTCTTTGGTGCTAAAGGAAGAATTCAGAGTTTCATGCATGCCAGGCAAATGCTGTACCACTGACCTACCTCTCCAATCCTCTTTTTCTTTCATAGGGTAGTAACTATAGAAAATAAGATCACATATGTGGCTTGTATACTATCTCTGTTGAATAACATTAAAATTTCTACAAAGGTAAGAATCCAATATGTATAGTAAAATTAACACAATCTTGTTGTTTGTTTTTGCTCTTTTGGGGGACCCGCCAACAAGCTCCCAAATAAATCACACATGGAGGCTTATTATTACTTATAAATGCCCAGCCTTAGCTTGGCTTGTTTTTTGCCAGCTTTTCTTAACTTAAATTATCGCATCTACCTTTTGCCTCTGGGCCTTTTCCTTTTCTTACTTCTGTATATCTTACTTTCATTCTTACTCCATTGATGACTGGGTGGCTGGGTGGCTGGCCCCTGATGTCCTCCTCTCCTTGTTCTTGCTCCTTCTTCTCCCCTCCCAGATTTCTCCTTCTATTTACTCTCTCTGCCTGCCAGTCCGGCCTTTCCTTTCTACTGCCTTGCTATTGACCATTCAGCTCTAATTAGACCATCAGGTGTTTTAGATAGGCACAGTAATACAGCTTCACAGAGTTAAACAAATGCAACAGAAAAGAATGCAACACATCTTTGCATCATTAAAGCAAATGTTCCACAGCATAAACAAATAACACATCTTAAAATAATATTCTACAACACAATTTACAACTTTAGCTCACATTCCAGTTACGTCCATGTTCATCTCTATTTGGTAAAGCCTTTTAATAGCACAAAACAAAGCTTACAGTTTTCATGAATAACTCTGATCCCTTGGATAGATAAAGAAATTATCTAGAAATCACATTGATCTGGGTAAGCCTTACTCCTCCACTTTGGTTTGAAGAATTCTGCTAGTGACCTTGTGCTATTATGGAGTTACTGTGTATTTATGAAAATGGAGAAAAGCCAGATGGAAGAGGTTAGAACAAGGGTTGTTTTTATCTTTTGTGTCCTTTGTGTCCTTACTGCTTCTCTGCCTTAACTGATTTTCTTCAGACCACCAGGGTGGTCTGTGTCTTCAGAGGATAGCCGGTTAAAGCTACGTGGCAGCAGAAACATAAATAGACAAAGGCAAGAAGCCAGAACAGGAAGAGTATGATAATGTTGTGTGGCATCTCTAGACTGCATCCTCCAGATCTTGTCTACACTAGCTTAGTGTCAAGCAGGTGAATGAGAGTAACCAAATATTTGGGATGCGGAGGCCCCATTAGCTTTGTCGGGAAACTCCATTTCATCTGCCCTTTAAGGTAAAATGCATCAGTCCGTCGCTGCCACTGGTAGCTTGAACAGTCCTTCAGTCCTGTGAGCAGCTCCACTGGCCTTCTGGCTTGTCATGGAGGCATATGAGGGGAGTGTCACCTCTTCTCAACTGGTGAGAAGAGATGACTTTGTGCTGTGATAAAATTCAGCTCAGTGAATTTGGCACCAATGGAGTTCCTCATAAAAGGGCCTGTACAGAATGTACTATGGACAGAAAAGATATGATCTCAGATGGAAGGTTGGAGGAAGAATTAGTACAAATAAAGTAGTAAATATGTAGGTGATTTAAAACAGCATAAAAGCCATAATACATGGTCTTAAAAAATAGAGCCATGATATCCAGTAATAATATGCATAACTCAGGCAGATGGTCATTAAATTCAAAGCATCGAAAGTCCTCGTTTCTGTCAACAGGAAAGTAAATGTCTTAATTTAAATATTTTGCTATTTTTTGCTCTCAGTTTTCACAGAGAGACTACGAAAGTAATAAAAACTGTATTAGGGATGGATCTCCAGATAGAAAATGGCTAAAACACAAAGGAAAGGTATTTCTTGAACTTATGACAGTAGTGAGCAGTCCAAAAGGTCCCTGGAATGATTCTCCTTCCACGGAACTTGTCCTTTGGGCTCTTTCTCCTCCATTGATGTACACAGCACATGGTATCCGTTGCCATCAGCTTCAAGTAGTTCTCAATAATGATCAAGTCCTTGCTCTTAGCTCGCCTTCATTTAGAAATGTCTTCACTCTGCACTTCTCTGATCAACTACAAACCCTCTAGTCAGATTTACTTACTTAAAATGCCAAGTATTTTACTTTCTCATTAAAACAGAACCTGACATAACATTTGTCATGTTTATTTTACACTCTTGTACTTCTATGAACCATAATTCTGTTATGTTTACTGATTGCTATTGTATCAATGCAATTGCTTCCTGTAGGTTGATTTTATATACATGCATACACACATATACCTACATACATATATACACACATAGATGATTTTCGAGTTTTCTGTATGGATTGTAAAATCATTGGTGAATAATAGAACTGTCTTTATTTCTTTCAAATCCTTATACCCATTGTGTGACTCACTCTGCCACACTACAGCTTCCACAGTGAGATTTTTCTTTTTTTGCTTTTAAATTTTATTTTATCTTGGGGAGGGGGAGGTTGCAAGGGCAGAGGGCAGATACAAAGGGACAGGGAGATGAATTGGATAGAGATGCATGATGTGAAATCCACAAAGAATCAATAAAAAGTTAAATTAGAAAAAAAACAAATCCTTATACCCACTGTTTCTCTGGGTACTCACTGGGGTATGGAGTGGGGTATTAAAAAGGAGTGATTGTGACTGTCGCTTTCTATTTTCCTGTTCTTAAGTGGAAATGATTTCAATGTCTCATCGTTAGTTATGGAATTTCTCGTAGTTATTTTGTACCAGGCAAAGGAAATTAGCTTCCATTTTAAGATGCTAAGATTTTTATAATTAATGGATAATGTCTTTAACAAATGTCTTATTGCATCTGTAGAGATTACCCTATGCCAGTTTTTTCTCATTTAGGCAATATGGAAAATTGCATTGATTGATTTTTTTCAAAGAAATCATACCCCATTTTACTGAGGAAAGTTTGTCATGATCAGTTTGTCATGTTTCTGCGTTGTTATATCCTGTTTAGGATTTTCTTTTCACTTCCACATCTAAGAAGGAAGAAAGCCTGTGGCTCTTTAGCAGGATCTCTCCATCATTTTTAATATAAGGGTTCTGCTAACCTCATAAATTGGCTGGAAAATGCTTTATTTCTGTATTATAGAATAGTTTTGTGTGGTTAGTATTACTGGATTTTTGGTTATTTAGCAGAACTCATTTGTAAAACAAGGAGCAATGTATCCATCTTAACTAGTGAGAAAAGAGCAGAACAAACTCCCCCAAACCTAAAAGGAATAAATAAAATATATAATGGCTAAATAATTAAATAGAAACAAACAGAAAATGGGAAGTTGTTGACTGTTTTTTCTCTTTTGGTCTTTTGAGGGACCCGCCACCTAGCTCCCAAGCAAATCACACATTATTATTGCTTATAAATTGACTTGTTTCTTGCCAGCTTTTCTTAAATTATTCCATCTACCTTTTGTCTCTGGGCTTTTACCTTTCTCTCCTTCTGTAAATCTTACTTTCATTCTTACTCTGTAGCTGGCTGTGTGGCTGTGTGGCTGTGTGGCTGTGTGGCTGTGTGGCTGTGTGGCTGTGCGGCTGGACCCTGATGTCTTCCTCTCCTTGTTCTTCTGTGCCTTCCTCTCCTCCCAGATTTCTCTTTCTCTTTATTCTCTCTGCCTGTCAGCCCCACCTATCCTTTCTCCTGCCTTGCTATTTGCTGTTCAGCTCTTTATCAGACCAATCAGGTGTTTTAGACAGACAAAGTAACACAGCTTTACAGAGTTAAAAAATGCAACATAAAAGACTGCAACACATCTTTGCATCATTAATCAAATGTTCCACAGCATAAACAAATGTAACACATCTTAAAATTATACAACAGGAAAATTTGATCAAACTAGTTTTATTTCTTTGAAAAAGGTTAATGAATTGTACACACATAAAATAGATTACTGATGTGAACATGATGGCACATCTATATAATCCTAGCACTCAGAAGGTGGAAGCAGGAAGATCACAAGTTCAAGGCCAACCTGGGCTACATATGACCCCATCTCAAAACAAAATAAAAACAAAATGATCAGGAAGAAAAATAACAGAAATGAACCATTTCAAGAAAGTAACCATAGATACTATGGGATTTTAAAAAGTAACAAAAATGATATTCTAAATTACTTATAGGTGATAAGTTTTGAAATGTGAATTAAAAAGACAACCTCCCTAGAAATATGTAACTTACAAAGTCTGATTTAAGAAGAAATAGAAAACCTGATAGACTTATAATCATTAAATCAATTTAGCTGGGACTGCTGGTATGTGCCTGTAATTCCAGCCTCCAGGAGATTGAGGCAGAAAGATGCTGAATTTGAGGCCAGTTTTTATTACACAGTGAGACTTTTTCAAAAACCAAGAAACTCAAACCAAAACTGGGCATACATGACTTAAATAGAAGGAAGAATAATTTTATAAATTTTCAATAGACATAAAGTATGACTTGACCTAATTTATAATCAGGGAAATGCAAACCAAAGCTGTGGTCTATCACTTCACCTACCTTTGGTTAACAATAATTAAAGTTAGGATGAAATTAAGACTTGGCAAGGATGTGAAGCAGCAGGAGTGTGAGATGTTATGATGACTTGGAGAAACAATTTGGTATTATCTAGTTAACCAAAGATGCATCCCCCTCATGATTTAGCAATCCCTTTCCTTAGCATATATGCTAGAACTAGAGGTTCTGTTGATTAATAGTCATAGCAGCAGTTTCTTCAATATTAAAAAAAACTTAGAAATCCAAATGCTCATCAATCAATCAAGTAAGGGTTTTATGAATATAGTAAAAATTATATAATAGCATAGGGGAATCTCAGGCATTCAGTGTAAAATGAGAAAAAAAGCAAGTATCAGAAACCACACAGAATGACTCAATTCATATGAAGTCAAGAAACATTAAAAACTCAACAATATCATCTTCAGAAATGAAGAAATGTGCAACAAAACTACAAAGAAAAATATGCCCCAAACATTAAATGCAAGGTAGTGGTTACCTCTAAGACAGAAAGGAGGGCAATTGAATTTAGAAAGGTGACATTGACGAAGTTCTTAAAGTTAATGTCAGCAGGGACTTGTGCAGTGCTGTAATCCTGCCTACTTGGGAGACTGAGGCAGGAGGATTATAAATTAAAGATCTGCCCAGACTACAGAGAGAGTTCAAGGATAGCCTGGGCAATTTACTGAGGCCCTGTCTCAGAGCAAAAAGGAAAAAAAGGAGGTTTGCCTAGTATGTGTGAGGCCCTGGCTTCAAGAGCTAGTGTTACAAAGCTGATGGTACAACTGTAATCCCAGCACTTAGGAGGCTGTTGATAGAAGGATTATGATCTTGAGGCCAACATGGGAGAGATCTCATGAGCCCATCTAAAAATCAATGCATAAAATTAATGGTGGTACTGTTAGCACTGATATTCTTTTAACAATGAAGATGATCTTAATCTATTTAATATTTAGTAAGATATATTCATGGGACAAAAAAAATATAAAACTGGAGGTTTGAATCAGAAGTCAGACATTCAGCTAGTAGGGTTTACAAAAGTAGAAAACAGATACTGTTCTTTCAGAGGAAATTATCAAAGACATAAAATAAGATTACATCATCTGGGAATAAAGGAATACAGTATCTAGATGTAACAGGTATGCCAAATCCTATAACCATAAATGTTCAGAACACTGGGATACAGAGAACGTTCCAGAATTAAAGTATTAGGAAACAGAATGGTCTGATATGGCATTATTGAAAGCTAAGCCACAAAATGACATCATCTTCAGAGTTCTGAGGAAAAGTAATGGTGAACCTGACATAGCCAAATAAATGATCAACAGAATATAATGGTAGGATAAACACAATTCCAGATAGGTAAGATCTTATAAAGTTTGTCTTCCACAGAAAAGCTCAAGAAAACTACTGCAGGATGTATTCTGGTGAGAAGGAAGGTACCACCAGGAACAGAAATCTAGTACAGGAGCAAGATGAAGGAGAACCCTTCTGCTCTGCTGGAGGGCTAATAACACAGGTTGGAGTGATGTCTCCAAGCGAGAGTGAAACAGATTCAGTGTCTATTGGGTTCAACTACAAGGAGCCAGGAGTGGTGGCATAAACCTATAATCCCAACACTGAGGGAACCGAAGGCAGGGTGATAGTATTAGTTGCATTTCTGTTGTTGAGACAAAACACGTTGACCAAAAGTGACTTATGTATGAAAGAGTCTATTCTGGCTTACGGTTTCAGGGGGAGAGTCCATAATGGCAGGAGAGATGCCATCAGCAGATGGCCAGGTCAGGAAGCTGACAGATCACAACTTCAAATGCAAACATGAAATAGAGTGACTAGATGTAAAACAAGGCAATGAACTCTCAAGACCTGCCCTCCAGTGGCCTACTTCCTCCAGCAAGGCTTCACCACCTCCCCAAACAGCATCACCAACTGGGGACCAAGTGTTCAAACGCCCCAGTCTATGAGTGACGTTTTTCATTCAAACCACCGCAGTGATGAAGCATTTGAAACCAACCTAGGATACACAGTGAGACTTTGTCTACAAACAAAAACAAACAACAAACAAACAAAAAACACACTCAAAGGCATTTTCATGGCTTCTTAGAGGGCTCAGGGACAAATTGGTAAGCAATGTGTTACATTTTTTTAATTTAAAAATATTTTAAAAAGTATATTTAAAATCAAACAAAAAAGGATGAGTAGTAACATAAAAATCAAAGTGGTTATAAAAATGGAATCAGTACTTACTATCTATTGTGAATGATTTTCATAATTAATGTAAAGGCTGAAACCTGATTTAAATGAAATTGTGGGAGTTGAGATCACTCAATCCTGTTCTATAGAAACTAACCAATAATTATAAAGTAGAAGACTTAAGAAATAGCAGTAATATAATTCCATGCAGAATGTATTTTTAAATTACTAAAATAAACTTGTAAAAAATTAAAAGTAGTTCACTTTAGGAAGAAGCAGGTAACAATGGCTTTTTACTTCAAAACAAGTCATGTTATTTTATTTTTACTTATTTATTTATTTTTGGTTTTTCAAGACAGCATTTCTCTGTGTAACAGCCCTGGCTTGTACCAGGCTTTTTCTTTTTGGCCACCAACCAGCTCCCAAATCATGACACAGAGACTTCTTATTAGTTATGAATGCTTAGCCTAGCTTAGGCTCATTTCTGGCTAGCTCTTTTAACTTAGCCAGTGTTTTTTAAACTTTCTTTTATTTATTTATTTTTTTCATTTTACATACCCAGTTCCCCCTCACTCCCATTGTCCCAACCCTCCTACCTCCTCCCCCCATTCCACCTGTCTCCACTCCTCAGAGTGGGTAAGGCATCCCTTGAGTAGTCAACAAAGTCTGGCATACCATTAACTTTGCCAGTTTGTTTTTGTTTTTGTTTTTGTTTTTGTTTTTGTTTTTGTTTTTTGAGACAGGGTTTCTCTGTATAGTTTTGCGCCTTTCCTGGAACTCACTCTGTAGTCCAGGCTGGCCTCAAACTTACAGAGATCCGCCTGGCTCTGCCTCCCGAGTGCTGGGATTAAGGGTGTGCGCCACCACTGCCTGGCCGCCAGTTTTTGTTTTTTGTTTTTTTTTAAATCTACCTTTTGCCTCAGGGTTTTTTGCCATTCTTTCCTTCTGTATAACTTACTTTCACTCCTTCTGTGTCTGACTGGCTGGAGGCTGCCCGGCTTCTTGCCCCAGGTGTGTTTTTCATTTTCTTCTTCTTTTCTCTAGTTCTTCCCTCTCTCCTTTTTTTTGAGCCTAGATTTTTCTTCCTATTTATTCTCTCTCCCTGCCAGCCCCACCTATCCTTTCTCTGCCTAGCTATTGGCTATTGAGCTCTTTATTTGACCAATCAGGTGCCTTAGGCAGGCAAGGTGAAACAAATGCAATACATCTTTACATAATAAAACATACATCCTTACGTTGTTAAACAAATACAGCATAAACAAAAGTAACACATCTTTACATAGTTAAAGTAATATTCTGCAGCATTAACAAATGTAACGCACCTTTGCCTAATTAAAAAATATTCTATAATACTGGCTGTCCTGGAACTCACTCTGTAGACTGGGCTGGCCTCAAAATCACAGAGATCCATCTGCCTTGTCTTCCAAGTGCTGGGGTTAAAGCTTTGTGCCACCACGCCCAGCTTTATTATTTTATTTTTTAACATACTATATTTATATAAAATTAAATTACTAAATGCAATATGTACTACCTTGATAGGAGTTGCCAACTGGTATGCATTGTTCATAACTCAACGAATACACACTTGAAGAATTGTGTGTTCCATTGTATGTAAATTTTATTAAATAAAAATCAGCAAGTAAGTAAAAAAAAGGCTAGTTAATGAAATACATGCTGATGTCTGTAATTTACTTTGAAAATTTTTTTCAGTGATGATATCTTTATTACAAAGTATTTTACATATGTGGCTGTTTCTGGGACATTGTATTAAATTAATTAATTGTCTTTTTGAGTCTGTCTTTTTTTTCGTTTTTTATTAAGAAATTTTCTATTCAATTTACATACCAACCACAGATCCCACCTCTTTCCTCTTCCCACCCCCAGCCTTCCCTCCCAAGCCACCCCCCATTCCCACATTTTCCAAATCAAGGTCTCCCATGGGGAGTCAGCAGAGCCTGGCACACTCAGTTGAGGCAGGTCCAAGCCCCTCCCTGCTGCACCAAGGCTACACAAGGTGTCACACCGTAGGCACTGGGCTCCCAAAAGCCTGCCCATGCACCAGGGATGGATCCTGATCCCCCTGCCTGGGTATCCCCTAAACAGTTCGAGCTAAACTACTGTCTTCCATATCCAGAGGGCCTAGTCTAGTCCTATGGGGGCTCCATAGCTATTAGTCCACAGCTCATAGGCTTCCACTAGTGTGGCCGGTCAGCTCTGCACATCTTACCATCGTGATCTTGACGTCCCCTGCCCACAGAATCCCTTCTCTCTCTCATTGATTGGATTCCTGGAGCTCAGCCTGGCGCCTGGCGCCTGGCGCCTGGCCGTGGATCTCCGTATCTGCCTCCATCTGTCACTGGGTAAAGGCTCTGTGATGACAGTAAGGGTATTCACTAGACCGGTCACCAGAGTAGACCAGTCCAGCCACCCTCTTGATCATTGCCAGTAGTTCAAGGTGGGGTCATCCTTGTGGATTCCTGAGAGCTTCCCCAGCACCCTGCCATGATGTCTTCATTTATTGTGGGATCTCTTTCCTTGCTCTCCCACTCTGTCCCTATTCCAGCTTGACCCTTCCATTTCCTTATGTTATCATCCCCCATTCTTTGCCCTCAATTACCCCCTCCACACACACACTCCCAGTTTGCTCATGTGGATCTCATTTATTTTTCCTTAGCTGGGCTATCTATGTGTCTCTCTTAGGGTCCCTCCTTGTTAGCTAGCTTTTCTGGAGCTGTGGGTTGTAGTCTGGTTATCCTTTGCCTAACATATAGTATCCACTAACTCTGAAATGTTAAAGTGGGTGGGGGAAAGCCCACCAAGGTCTCAGCCCTACACAAAGATCTACAGGCAACTAAGGAGTGCTGACAATGGGAAAAATAGCCATCCCCAGGGAAGAGCACAGCAACTGCTAATCCAATACCAAATGGTCAGTCCTGCAAACGAACATACAAGTAATAGTATACAGACTGAGCAGGTTATAGATATGAATATGTGTGTATATACATGTACATAAATGTATACAATAACAATTAGTAAAAAATAGGATATGAATTTGAAAGAGCAAGGAGGGGTGTATGGGAGATTTTAGAGTGAGGAAAGGGAAGGGAGAAATAGTGTAATTATATTATAGTCACAAAAAATGCAAGAAAAAGATGATGGATTAATGAATTAACCTAAAGGTAGATAAATATGTAATCAAAGAAGTACAGAAAATGTTACTGGTGGGATCTAGAAGGTAGGTATATGAGTATTTATAGTAATTTTTTTTCCAATTTTATGGTTCTTGAAAAAATTTATAATAAAAAGTTGGCACAAATAAAAATGAATACAACACTAAAAATAAGTTCAAGAGAGAATGTTCTGTCTGGAACAGCCAACGAGGCATCCTTTCATCTTGAAAGGCTTTTGCTTTCCAGAAACATCCTGTAACCATTTGACCCACAGAAGACTGATCAAATCAAAGAAGGCAGTGATTCATGAAGAGTGGGTTCTGGCTGATATTTCCTGTTGGCATTTTACCAGTTTCCATATGAGGTAGTTGTGTTCAATGCTGAATGTTGACTGTTTTTTCTCAGCTAACAAGGTTTATCTTCTGGTTACACACTCATCTCCCTTAGCATCATTCAATGATAATCTATAGTCTCTAACCCCCAAGCCATACTCTCAATGGTTCAACATCAGTTGTGTTCTAATAAAGCACTAAGGGAAATCAGTTCTTTGGAATAATAGACTTCTATCAGTCTAGGGAATCGAATCATACAATTTTCATCTCAATAGTTCTTAGGGTCTGGATCCAATCTGGCTATGCTGTTGATAAAGAAACTGAGAGAGATTAGGTGCTTCATTCAGTATGATGTAGCTATGTGTTATGGTTGTCTTCTATTTGGTATGATATTTTCTTCTTCATGCTCATTTTAAACTGTGAAATAAGCTTATGGGATGTGAGCAACAGGTACTTGAACAAACACCCAGTCTTTCCCCCAAGAGGTGTCAGATTGAAAAGAAATATTGAATTGAACAGACTACAAGATTTTCCCCCAGACTGTTTGAGAGTTAAGTGGGAGAAGAGGAAAGTAAGTGTTGAAATGCTCCCCATGGCCAGTCTATAACTGCAATTCAAAGTACATAATGTCTGCAGTGAAAAGTGAGGATACCTGTTGTAATCCTAGTACTGTGAAGGCTGAAGTAGGAGGGTCACAAGTTCAAAGCTAGTCTGGCCTACACAGTTAGACCCTGTCAGAAAGAAAGAGAAGGGAGGAGGGAGGTAGGGAGGGATGGAAGGATGGAAAGAGAAGGGGAGGAAGAAGAGGGAAGGGGAGGAAAGGAGAGCTAAGCCATCTTGGTGAAAACATAGTCCATATTATATTATAGATAAGCCTTGCTTGAGAAAGCAATGGTGAGAAGCCCAACTCCCAAAGTCATATTGTGCATATTTCCATTTCTATGAAATACCCAAGGTAGGTGAATTATGGATACAAAAAACAAATTGGTGGTTGCTAGGGGGCTAGGGGGCAGGTAGAGAGTGATTGCTTGATTGATCAAGGGTTTTATTATGGGGTAATAAAATAGTTTGGAAATAGCGTTAACACTTGGGTAGGTGGAGGTGTGGGCTATTCAGGAGATCATTGTGCCAGCCAAACACTTTCCCTCAGAAGTTTAGAAGTTTTTTTCCAGACAAAAAGTTGATTAAAATTCCTAGGTATGCAGAAGATGTAGTCCACTTGGGAGTGCTTACCTAGCATGCACGATGTCCTGGGTTCAGTCCAGTAATTGGGAAGTAGAGGCAGGAGGATCAGGAATTTGAGATCACCTTTGAGCTATACAGAGAGTTAAAGGCCAGCTTGAGATACATGACTCTGTAGCCCCCCCCCCCAAAATCCAAAAATCTAAAAACAACAAAAATAACTATTTCCTTTTAAAAGTATCTCTGGAAATAAACAATTTTCTGAGATTGCTAGTTTGAGGCCGATAGTTGTAGCCTGAAACTCAGCCAGTTTGAGTATGTAGTGTTTAGAGCACCTTGATTTGCTGGCCAGTGTAGTTTTTAGCAATAAAAATCGCTGTTTTTAGGAGAGTCACTGTCTAACACAGGTGCCTAGTAAGTTGTGAACTTCTTCACGATACCTAAGAAATATCAGTGGATCCCTCTGAACAGGTGCTACTAACATTTGGTTCAGCTTAATGGTCTGAGTTTTTGAAACTAGGTGAGTATATTTGGGCATTGTTACCATCAAATGTGTCTTACAGATGGCTAAAAGCAAGAAGATACAAGCTGCCAGTGTCACATGAGAAACATTGGGGGCTTTGGTAACCACGCTGACCCTTGTACAAGATGTTCTGACGCCCAGGCAGTAATGCAGAAAACATAACAAGGTTTCCTGTAACCTCAGGATGATAAAAGGATGGTGTATATGCTCTATTACACCAGACAGAATTCACGCCCCTTGGTTCTTTATAGGCCCACTAGTTCTGAATCCGGATCCAATGGTCTCTGAGGCTTGACCATATATGGGCCTGTCTCCCTTGGGGTGTACTTCAGTACTTGGAGAAGGTTGCATGATGATATGAACATCTTTAATATAACTGAACTACATACTTAAAATGGTTAAGATGACAAATTTGCTTGTTTTTTTAAAAGAAAGACACAATAAAAAGGCATATAGGTCAAGTGGTTTTTCTGCTGTTGATTTTTAAAAAAAAATATTTGGATAGTCTTGAACTCCTGATCTTCCTGCTTCTTTCTCCAAAATGTTTGAATTACAGGTGTGTACCACCACACCCTACCTTACTATTCAGGTTTTTTTCCCCATGCAATGGACTGAAGAATTAATCTCCCCTTTTGTCCAAAACTATTACACACTGCCAACTTTTAAATCCTGACATGGTTTAACCTCCAAATGAAATACAATCTGCTCCTACAGAGGGCAAAAAGCCCTAGAAAAAAACACTCAGATCCCTCCACAATTTTTGGTTGAGCAAGAAAAATGGACATGAGAAGAGATTAATGGCAGAAAGACATTAAAAATAGAAAAGAACTATTGATTCGAGAGATAAGTACCAATAAATACTGGAGAGCCCTGGTCCCCATACCTTCAGTGCTGATGTGAACTAATCTATTCTCCACTGGGATTTACTCACGTTTCTGAGAAGCAGTTTATTGCTTACCTAGATACTGCTTTGGGACTTAACAAATCGTTAAAAAGGAACAGGAGGTTCTGCTCATAAATATAACATTTATAGGGTGACAAATTCAAGAATGCTCTGTTGAATAGCTGACCTCTCTGGTTTTTATACAAAGTTTTGAATTTTCTAGAATTTGACCAAGCACATCAGAAGAAAGAAACTCATGCCTTTCAAGGATTTCTTATACAAAATATGAGCGCTTCCACAAATAATTTTATATTAGCCAGGAATGGTGACACACATTTGTAATCCTAGCACTTTGGAAGTGAGACAGCAGGATCAGGAGTTCAAAGCCAGCCTGGGTTACATGAAACCCTATCTTTAAAAAGAAACATGTATTGGTTGTATGTTAAATATTTTGGATGTATTAGGTTGAATATATTATTAAAGATGTGTGGTTTTCATATTTTTAAATGTGACAACCAGAAAACCTAATACATGTTACCTATTACCTAGCAATGTAAAGACCATCTGAATCTTCTGTCTGCCATCCTACTCTTTAAGTCTGTGTGTGTATGTATGTGTTGTACATACAGATATGTAAGTAACATATTCCAATGATCAAAACAATATATGTTCTTTTTTTAAGGGTGGAAAATGGAAAGTCAAGAAAGAAACACCTCTACAATGAAAGTATCACTTTAAAGACAACTTTCATCAGTTAGGTGTGGTGGCTCATATTTATTATCCCAGCATTTGGTAGGCTGAGGGAAGAGGAACACCAGGAGTTTGAGGCCAGCCTACTCTACATAGAAAGACCTTGTCTCATGAAAACAATTATAAAAACAAAAAAAAGACTTTTGTGAACACACTCCCATTTATATTAAATGCTCCACTAGTAAGTGAGTCTGCACAGATATTTTTCATACTGGAGGTGGTTCAGGCAGGCCTCATGAAAATTGGTTTTGATCTTCAGAACTTGCTTCCCAATGGGTTTCTCTGTGGATTAGTTTTGCTGGGGTAAGAAGTGCAAGAGACATCAATCATTGTACACAGCTCGGCAAACCTCAGGGATATCTTGAAAATGACCATCAGTTACGTGATGAAAAGTGATCTCTTGCTAAAAAGAATTGCCGAGATCAAAGGAAAATGATTTGTACAGTCAGCATGTTCATAAGACTGAGAGCTGTTGAAACAGGCATTGTAAGTAACATTGAACCTTGGTAAAAATAGTAGCTATTATTGCTTTGTGAATGCAGAAAATACAATTTTTAAAGATTTATTTTTTGTCTAGCTTTTTTTTTTTTTTGGCTTTTCGAGACAAGGTTTCTCTGTGTAGCTTTGCGCCTTTCCTGGAGCTCACTTGGTAGCCCAGGCTGGCCTCGAACTCACAGAGATCCGCCTGCCTCTGCCTCCCGAGTGCTGGGATTAAAGGTGTGCGCCACCAACGCCCGGCTTTGTCTAGCTTTTATACAGCAGTGTCGTCATCTGTATACTAGTTGAATAAGATGAAACTTTTGCTATCTCAGTTTCAGCTGAAGTATGAATATAGCCACATTCAGTGAGTAGTAGACGAAGAGCCACAGGCAGAGGCTATAGAGCAAGGTTCAAATTCTGTTTCTATGACTCTGGGACCCTCAATTGGAGCAAGTGCATTAGAAGAGATCAATGCAGGGAGAGGGAAGTGTATTTGTGAAGATGCTTCTCCAGAGAGAACTTTCTGTATTTCAAGGATAGAAGGAAACAAACCTTCTTCACTTTTATCCTTGTGAGGGAAACTTCTGGAGGCCTTTGTAGGAGTTGTGCAATGTGTTTCTGCAGAGATAACTGAGAATGATATTGTGGTGGTTTGAATGAAAATGGCCCCTATAGGCTCATAGTGAGTGGCACTATTAAGAGGTGTTGCCTTGTTGGAGTAGGTGTGGCTTTATTGGAAGAAGTGTGTCACTGGGAGTGGGCTTTGAGGTCTCAGATGCGCAAGCCAGGCCCAGTGTCTCACTCTCTGTTCCTGTTGCCTGCTGATCCAGATGTAGAACTCTCAGCTCCTCTCCAGCACCATGTCTGCCTGCTTGCCACCATGCTTCCTGACATGATGATAATGGACTAAACCATTGAATTGTAAGACATCCCCAGTTAAATGCTTCCTTTATAAGAGTTGCTGTGGTCACAGTGTCTCTTCATAGCAATAGAAACCCTAACTAAGGCTGGGTGATGCTGGTACATACCTTTAATCCCAGCACTCAGAAGGCAGAGGCAGGTGGATCTCTGTGAGTTCAAGGCCAGACTGTTCTACAGAGTAAATTCCAGGACAGCAAGTACTACACAAAGGAACTCTGTCTCGACAACCCTCCCCCAACCCCCCTCCCCCAAAACCCTAACTAAGGCAGTTACATGACTTGCGCCAAAGAAAGATGAAGTGGAAAACTGGGCCTTGAGCATTTAGAAAACTAGACAAGGACTGGCCAGTTGCTCTGGGAGCTGAATATAGAAGGAGCTCCTCTGTTGGATGGGCTTAAAATCCAGACTTGGTCAAGTCCAGAGATGGGAATGCTGCTGGGGTATCCAATGGGAAGCTTGTGGTTTATTTTGGAACTCATGTACCAAGATACTCTGAAGTAGGGGAGAGAAGCGTTTTCTACATTTTAATGGAAAAATTAACTTCTTTCACCTGCTGTAGACGGCTGTCTTCTCTTTAATCCAATCCTTTGTAAAAGCCTTTGTCCCTAATCATCTGTGCATACAACACAATCAATGTGATGAGTCAATGACTCCTCTTGTTCTTTCCTCATTCCTCAAGTTCAAAGGTACTTCTCCCCAGATGTCCTGTTGTCAGTCCACAGGCATACTCCAGTATGTGCTGTCACCTGCATGCTCCTTACTACAGTTGCCCTCCCCCACCCAGGACCTGGCTCTCCAGGGCTGCTGAAATCCTTTCTTCCTTTCACTTGTGTCCACTCCACCACCTCACTCTTGGGCCACAAATCCCAGATTCGCTTTCCTAACTGCATGTCTCTGATTGTGTGCTGTTCCAGATCTAGACCCTAAATAAAATGGCCGGTGACCCTGGGGATGGGGTAGGCTGTGTCTTATGAAGGCAGAGGTTGAGAAGGTGCTGCTAAACCATAGCAGACTACAACACAGTACATGTACCTTTCCTAAGAGATGTTTTGGCATTTCTCATCTTCTTCCTGGTTCTCTTCACGCACAGAGAATAGCTGCATGTAATGTGAGAATAGAGAAATATTGTCTATGTGGCTGGCGAAGAAGCAGAATTCAGCAAGCCTATATTAGTTAACAATAGCATTGATTTCCTAAGAAATAAGCCTGAAGTCCTCAGCAGATTGATTTCCCAGTCACATCATACTGCAATGCTGGTTGGTATTTCTGCTTGAACAGCTTCCTATGTAGTTATTCAGAGACCCAACGTCCTTCCATGCTGTGGCTCTGCACTCATCACTGGACTGGTACAGTAATTGTATTTTGATGAAGGGCTGCCATAATTGTGTGTGTGTGTGTGTGTGTGTGTGTGTGTGTGTGTGTGTGTATGTGTGTGTGTGAACACAGGTCAAGGAGTCAGCACATCCCCTGATACATACAAATTGAGTGGTCTGTATTTCTTTTTTCCTTCTTTTTGTTAGGAATTTTCCTGGTAAGTCAGGATAAACATGATAGCCTGTCTGCATTTTGAAACATTAAATTCACTTTTAGAATCTTTTAAAAATGTGTGTGTGTGTGTGTGTGTACACACATGCCCCATGTGTGATATTTTCCTTGGGGGCTTGAAGAGAATGTTGGGTGCCCTGGAGCTGGAGGCACAGGCTGTCATGCAACTTTCAGGAGCTTTTAAATACCCCATTAAGTTTTGCCTTTCCATTTCTAGCCTGCTTTAAGTCAGACTCTTGGGGGTAAGGACGTACCCTTGTTTCCAGTCATGGAAATTGGCAAGTTTCTAGTACCTTCTCTCTTTTCCACCACCTAAAATTCTCAATTTCTCTTCACTTTGACTCTCTTTTTTTTCATATAAAAAGAATAAGATATTCTTCAACAAGCGCCTCCTATATCAAATCCCATAAGGCCTAATACAAGGAAACCCTTTTTTGGGAGCAATTTCAAGCATGGAAATAGGTAACATGACTGCAATTTGGAGAGGGAGATCCCTGCCAGGTGGGCACATGCCAGCTCTATCTCCAATTCTATTCTTCCTTTCCTTTCCTTTATGCCAAGAAATTACTATAGACTCTCTCTCTCTCTCTCTCTCTCTCTCTCTCTCTCTCTCTCTCTCTCTCGATAAAATCAGGTTAATTTTTGAGATACGATCTCATGTATTCCAAACTGATGTTGAATTTGCTCTGCAGCCAAGGCTGCCCTTTCACTTCTAATCATATTGCCTCTACCTTGAGAGTTCTGGGATTACAGACATATTCTGGCTATGCTCAGTTTCTGCAGGGCTTGGATCACACCCTCCACAAGCACTCTACCAACTGAGCTACATCCCCAACCTTTAATTTTGGATTCAAGAATACTTTAGAAGCAATGTCACTTATTTTTAAAGAAACAGGTATTTTACCCCATTGGAAAAGTTTATCAATACACTGTTTATCAATATACAATCTCTTTCAGAAGCCAGAAGAGGGAGAAGCAATTTTTAATTTGTTTTATATAGTCAGTATTAATACAATCAGATGAGAACATCTAAACAAAGAAAACGATAGGCTATTAACTTCCTGAATATAGATTCATAATTATTTTGATGATTAAAGTATAATTACATTTCACCCTTCCCTTTCCTCCCTCTAAACCTTCCCATGTACTGCTTCTTGCTCTCTTTCAAGTTCACAGCCTATTTTCCATTGTTATTGTATGCATATATGTATGTACATATATATTCCTAACTATAACCTGCTCAGTCTGTATAATTTTACTTGTGTGTATATTCAAGGCTGACCATTTAGTATTGGATAACCAATTGGTGTGCTCTTCCCTGGGGAAGACAAGTTCTCCTGCTTTCAGCATTCCTTAGTAAGAAACAGGGAGCCAGGTGGTGGTGGCGCACACCTTTAATCCCAGTACTCTGGAGGCAGAACCAGGAGGATCTCTGTGAGTTTGAGGCCAGCCTGGTCTACAGAGTGAGTTCCAGGACAGGCTCAAAATAAAAAAAAGAAAGGAAGGAAGAAAGAAAGAGAGAGAGAGAGAGAGAGAGAGAAAGAGAGAAAGAGAGAGAGAAAAAGAGAAAGGAAGGAAGGAAGGAAGGAAGGAAGGAAGGAAGAAAGAAAGAAAGAAAGAAAGAAAGAAAGAAAGAAAGAAAGAAAG